>CATNWA010002482.1:0-32743 GCA_951230385.1 Staurois parvus | reverse complement strand
GCGCAATTGTCTTTCAAAGGTGACAGGTTAAAAGCTGAAAATTGGGCCTGGGGGGAAAGGGGGGTATAAGTCCCAGATATCAGTGTTATATATAGGGATAGCACTCAGTGTACAGATATCAGTGTTATATATAGGGAATAGCACTCAGTGTACAGATATCAGTGTTATATATAGGGAATAGCACTCAGTGTACAGATCAGTGTTATATATAACGGGAATAGCACTCAGTGTAAATATCAGTGTTATATATAAGAAATGCACCCAGTGTACAGATATCAGTGTTATATATAGGGAATAGCACTCAGTGTACAGATATCAGTGTTATATATAGGGGAATAGCACTCAGTGTACAGATATCAGTGTTATTATATAAGAAATAGCACCCAGTGTACAGATATCAGTGTTATATATAGGGAATAGCACTCAGTGTACAGATATCAGTGTTATATATAGGGAATAGCACTCAGTGTACAGATATCAGTGTTATATATAGGGAATAGCACTCAGTGTACAGATATCAGTGTTATATATAGGGAATAGCACTCAGTGTACAGATATCAGTGTTATATATAGGGAATAGCACTCAGTGTACAGATATCAGTGATATATATAGGGAATAGCACTCAGTTGTCATGTTACAATGTATTCCCCCCCTGAAATGACCCCCATGTTGTCATGTTACAATGTATTCCCCCCCATGAAATGCCCCCCCCATGTTGTCATGTTACAATGTATTCCCCCCCATGAAATGTCCCCCATGTTGTCATGTTACAATGTATCCCCCCCCCGAAATGCCCCCCATGTTGTCATGTTACAATGTATTCCGCGCTGCCCCATAATGCATTCCTCAACGACATGTGATCGCATCAGCCAATCAGCAGCCAGCCAGCCAGCACTGTGTAATGGTCGAGGTATATATAGCGGCCATTTTGGAAATCTTCATTTGCCTGCAGTCATTGAACAGAGGCAGACAGACCGCTCTGTACTAGGGACAGGGACAGAGTTTTAGGGCCACAGAAACGAGAATTGGGGACAGAGAGAAGTTACTTAGGGACAGAGAACCATTACTCAGGGACACAGACTTGTTAATGAGGGCCACAGAATCGTTATTTAGGGACAAAGAAACGCTAGTTAGGGCCACAGAATTCATACTCAGGGACAGACAGAATTGTTACTCAGTGCCAGAGAATTGTTACTTAGGGCCACAGAAACGTTATTAGGGCCACAGAATTTTTACTCAGGGACAGACAGAATTGTTACTGAGTGCCAGAGAATTGTTACTCAGGGACAGACAGAATTGTTACTGAGTGCCAGAGAATTCTTACTCAGGGCCACAGAATTCATTCTCAGGGACAGACAGAATTGTTACTCAGGGACAGACAGAATTGTTACTGAGTGCCAGAGAATTGTTACTCAGGGACAGACAGAATTGTTACTGAGTGCCAGAGAATTGTTACTCAGGGACAGACAGAATTGTTACTGAGTGCCAGAGAATTGTTACTCAGGACAGACAGACAGAATTGTTACTGAGTGCCAGAGAATTGTTACTCTCACAGACACAACAATTGTTACTTGCACAGACACAGAATTGTTACTTGCACAGACACACAATTGTTACTCAGGGCCACAGAATTGTTACTCAGGGACAGACAGAATTGTTACTGAGTGCCAGAGAATTGTTACCACTCAGGGCAGACAGATTTACTCAGGGACAGAATTGTTACTCAGGGACAGACAGAATTGTTACTGAGTGCCAGAGAATTGTTACTCAGGGACAGACAGAATTGTTACTGAGTGCCAGAGAATTGTTACTCAGGGACAGACAGAATTGTTACTGAGTGCCAGAGACAGAATTGTTACTCTCTCACAGGGCACAGAATTGTTACTTGCACAGACACAAAATTGTTACTCAGCAGACAGAATTTGTTACTGAGTGGGCCAGAGAATTGTTACTCAGGGACAGACAGAATTGTTACTGAGTGCCAGAGAATTGTTACAGGGACAGACAGACAGAATTGTTACTGAGTGACCAGAATTGTTACTCTCACAGACACAAAATTGTTACTTGCACAGACACAGAATTGTTTACTTGCACAGACACACAAATTGTTACTCAGGGCCACAGAATTCATACTCAGGGACAGACAGAATTGTTACTGAGTGCCAGAGAATTGTTACTCAGGGCCAGACAGAATTGTTACTCAGGGCAGAGAATTGTTACTCAGGGACAGACAGAATTGTTACTGAGTGCCAGAGAATTGTTACTCAGGGACAGACAGAATTGTTACTGCCAGAGAATTGTTACTCAGGGACAGACAGAATTGTTACTGAGTGCCAGAGAATTGTTACTCTGCACAGACACAAAATTGTTACTTGCACAGACACAGAATTGTTACTTGCACAGACAGACACAATTGTTACTCAGGGCCACAGAATTCATACTCAGGGACAGACAGAATTGTTACTGAGTGCCAGAGAATTGTTACTCAGGGACAGACAGAATTGTTACTGAGTGCCAGAGAATTGTTACTCAGGGCCACAGAATTTCTCAGGGACAGACAGAAGAATTGTTACTCAGGGACAGACAGAATTGTTACTGAGTGCCAGAGAATTGTTACTCAGGGACAGACAGAAATTGTTACTGAGTGCCAGAGAATTGTTACTCAGGGACAGACAGAATTGTTACTGAGTGCCAGAGAATTGTTACTCAGGGACAGACAGAATTGTTACTGAGTGCCAGAGAATTGTTACTCAGGGACAGACACAAAATTGTTACTTGCACAGACACAGACACATTGTTACTTGCACAGACACACAAATTGTTACTCAGGGCCACAGAATTGTTACTCAGGGACAGACAGAATTGTTACTGAGTGCCAGAGAATTCATACTCAGGGCCACAGAATTGTTACTCAGGGACAGACAGAGAATTGTTACTCAGGGACAGAATTGTTACTGACAGAGAATTGTTACTCAGGGACAGACAGAATTGTTTACTGAGTGCCAGAGAAATTGTTACTCAGGGACAGACAGAATTGTTACTGAGTGCCAGAGAATTGTTACTCTCACAGACACAAAATTGTACTTGCACAGACACTCAGACAGACACACATTGTTACTTGCACAGACACAGAAGAATTGTTACTCAGGGCCAGAGAATTGTTACTCAGGGACAGACAGAATTGTTACTGAGTGCCAGAGAATTGTTACTCAGGGACAGACAGAAATTGTTACTGAGTGACAGCCAGAGAATTGTTACTCAGGGACAGACAGACACAGAATTGTTTAGGGGACAGACACAGAATTGTTACTCAGGGACAGACAGAATTGTTACTGAGACAGAGAATTGTTACTCAGGGACAGACAGAATTGTTTACTGAGTGCCAGAGAATTGTTACTCAGGGACAGACAGAATTGTTACTGAGTGCCAGAGAATTGTTACTCAGGGACAGACAGAATTGTTACTGAGTGCCAGAGAATTGTTACTCTCACAGACACAAAATTGTTACTTGCACAGACACAGAATTGTTACTTGCACAGACACACAATTGTTACTCAGGGCCACAGAATTCATACTCAGGGACAGACAGAATTGTTGTTACTGAGTGCCAGAGAATTCTTACTCAGGGCCACAGAATTCATACTCAGGGACAGACAGAATTGTTACTCAGGGACAGACAGAATTGTTACTGAGTGCCAGAGAATTGTTACTCAGGGACAGACAGAATTGTTACTGAGTGCCAGAGAATTGTTACTCTCACAGACACAAAATTGTTACTTGCACAGACACAGAATTGTTACTTGCACAGACACACAATTGTTACTCAGGGCCACAGAATTGTTACTCAGGGACAGACAGAATTGTTACTGAGTGCCAGAGAATTGTTACTCAGGGACAGACAGAATTGTTACTGAGTGCCAGAGAATTGTTTACTCAGGGACAGACAGAATTGTTACTGAGTGCCAGACAGAATTGTTACTCACAGGACAGACAGAATTGTTACTGAGAATTGTTACTTCAGACAGAGAATTGTTACTCAGGGACAGACAGAATTGTTACTCAGGGACAGACAGAATTGTTACAGAGAATTGTTTTACTTACAGGGACAGACAGAATTGTTACTGACTGAGTGCCAGAGAATTGTTACTCAGGGACAGACAGAATTGTTACTGAGTGCCAGAGAATTGTTACTCTCACAGACACAAAATTGTTACTTGCACAGACACAGAATTGTTACTTGCACAGACACACAATTGTTTACTCAGGGCCACAGAATTCATACTCAGGGACAGACAGAATTGTTACTGAGTGCCAGAGAATTGTTACTCAGGGCCAGGGCCACAGAATTTTACTCAGGGACAGACAGAATTGTTACTCAGGGACAGACAGAATTGTTACTGAGTGCCAGAGAATTGTTACTCAGGGACAGACACAGAATTGTTACTGAGTGCCAGAGAATTGTTACTCAGGGACAGACAGAATTGTTACTGAGTGCCAGAGAATTGTTACTCTCACAGACACAAAATTGTTACTTGCACAGACACAGAAATTGTTACTCGCACAGACAGAAATTGTTACTCGCACAGAGACAGAAATTGTTACTCAGGGCCACAGACAGAATTGTTACTCAGGGCCACAGAATTCATACTCAGGGACAGACAGAATTGTTACTGAGTGCCAGAGAATTGTTACTCAGGGACAGACAGAATTGTTACTGAGTGCCAGAGAATTGTTACTCTCACAGACACAAAAAATGTTACTTGCACAGACACAGAATTGTTACTTGCACAGACACACACAAATTGTTACTCAGGGCCACAGAATTCATACTCAGGGACAGACAGAATTGTTACTGAGTGCCAGAGAATTCTTACTCAGGGCCACAGAATTCATACTCAGGGACTGAGACAGAATTGTTACTCAGGGACAGACAGAATTGTTACTGAGTGCCAGAGAATTGTTACTCAGGGACAGACAGAATTGTTACTGAGTGCCAGAGAAATTGTTACTCTCACAGACACAAAATTGTTTACTTGCACAGACACAGAATTGTTACTTGCACAGACACACAGAATTGTTACTCAGGGCCACAGAATTGTTACTCAGGGACAGACAGAATTGTTACTGAGTGCCAGAGAATTGTTACTCAGTGCCAGAGAATTGTTACTCAGGGACAACAGAATTGTTACTGAGTGCCAGAGAATTGTTACCAGACACAATTGTTACTCTGCACAGACACAGAATTGTTACTTGCACAGACACAGAATTGTTACTCAGGGCCACAGAATTTACAGACAGACAGAATTGTTACTCAGGGCCAGAGAATTGTTACTCAGGGACAGACAGAATTGTTACTGAGTGCCAGAGAATTGTTACTCAGGGACAGACAGAATTGTTACTGAGTGCCAGAGAATTGTTACTCAGGGACAGACAGAATTGTTACTGAGTGCCAGAGAATTGTTACTCTCACAGACACACAAATTGTTACTTGCACAGACACAGAATTGTTACTCGCACAGAGACAGAATTGTTACTCAGGGCCACAGAATTCATACTCAGGGACAGACAGAATTGTTACTGAGTGCCAGAGAATTGTTACTCAGGGACAGACAGAATTGTTACTGAGTGCCAGAGAATTGTTACTCTCACAGACACAAAATTGTTACTTGCACAGACACAGAATTGTTACTTGCACAGACACACAATTGTTACTGAGTGCCAGAGAATTGTTACTCAGGGACAGACAGAATTGTTACTGAGTGCCAGAGAATTGTTACTCAGGGACAGACAGAATTGTTACTGAGTGCCAGAGAATTGTTACTCAGGGACAGACAGAATTGTTACTGAGTGCCAGAGAATTGTTACTCGCACAGACACAAAATTGTTACTTGCACAGACACAAAATTGTTACTTTGCACAGACACAGAATTGTTACTCGCGCAGACACAGAATTGTTACTCAGGGCCACAGAATTCATACTCAGGGACAGACAGAATTGTTACTGAGTGCCAGAGAATTGTTACTCAGGGACAGACAGAATTGTTACTGAGTGCCAGAGAATTGTTACTCAGGGACAGACAGAATTGTTACTGAGTGCCAGAGAATTGTTACTCAGGGACAGACAGAATTGTTACTGAGTGCCAGAGAATTGTTACTCGCACAGACACAAAATTGTTACTTGCACAGACACAGAATTGTTACTCGCACAGACACAGAATTGTTACTCGCACAGACACAGAATTGTTACTCAGGGCCACAGAATTCATACTCAGGGACAGACAGAATTGTTACTGAGTGCCAGAGAATTGTTACTCAGGGACACCTAATCGTTGAATTAAATAGTATGTCAGACAACATGCAGAGGAGTGGGCAGAGGAGGCAATGTTTTAGGAGCGAGCAGACGTGGCAGCAGAGGAAGGGGGGGTCGAGGCAGCAGCAGTATTCGCAGCCAGAGGCCAGTGCTCCCGGTGTCATCCAGCGGTCGTGTCTCCACCGACAACCCTGCCGTCATTGAT
Organism: Staurois parvus; assembly: GCA_951230385.1. Lineage (NCBI taxonomy): Eukaryota > Metazoa > Chordata > Amphibia > Anura > Ranidae > Staurois > Staurois parvus. The sequence continues at coordinate 26,227 of CATNWA010002482.1, read as the reverse complement.
TGGTTGGCTCGGTCGTCTTCCTCTTCCCAGGTCACCTCTGACACCTACAGCCAACGGTCGGTGGGTACGTCAGACACAACCGTTAGTTGGCATGGCCCGGGACCAAGCCCACTGAAATCACGTGTCCTCTACCTGCCCCTGTCCTTTGCTGTTCCCTCACCAAGCGAGTATCGCATGCTGTGGGCTCAGCCCCACTGTACAGTGAGGAAGAGCTAACAGAGGGCGGTCAGGAACGGGGGGAGACATCGGCCTTTTCAGCAGCCAAGCGAACAAGTACTGGCGAGGAGAGTGGCTCGGTAGCCGGTCTAGAGACAGGTCTGTCTCCTGACCCAGACGCAGCCGAGGGGGCTAGTAGTGAGGCGGAGACCCTACTTGATGATGAGGAGGTTGATCGCACTTGGCACTTGACTCACATAGCTGCTGCCAGGCCCCTAATCTGCCATAGGCCCCTATATACCGCCTCCTCATGCTGCTGCCAAGTCCAGAGTCTGTCATGGTCCCTGTACGGCCTCCCATTGCTGCTGTCTCCATCGCCACACTCTGCTGCCATGTGCCACTTTCAGGTCTCTTCACACACTGCTGGTGTGTTAAATTTTTTGACATAGGGTGCAGGCAGATTACGGGCCTCACATAGCTGCTGCCAGGCCCCTATCTGCCATGGGCCCCTATATACCGCCTCCTCATGCTGCTGCCAAGTCCAGAGTCTGTCATGGTCCCTGTACGGCCTCCCATTGCTGCTGTCTCCATCGCCACACTCTGCTGCCATGTGCCACTTTCAGGTCTCTTCACACTGCTGGTGTGTTAAATTTTTTGACATAGGGTGCAGGCAGATTACGGGCCTCACATAGCTGCTGCCAGGCCCCTAATCTGCCATGGGCCCCTATATACCGCCTCCTCATGCTGCTGCCAAGTCCAGAGTCTGTCATGGTCCCTGTACGGCCTCCCATTGCTGCTGTCTCCATCGCCACACTCTGCTGCCATGTGCCACTTTCAGGTCTCTTCACACTGCTGGTGTGTTAAATTTTTTGACATAGGGTGCAGGCAGATTACGGGCCTCACATAGCTGCTGCCAGGCCCCTAATCTGCCATGGGCCCCTATATACCGCCTCCTCATGCTGCTGCCAAGTCCAGAGTCTGTCATGGTCCCTGTACGGCCTCCCATTGCTGCTGTCTCCATCCATCGCCACACTCTGCTGCCATGTGCCACTTTCAGGTCTCTTCACACTGCTGGTGTGTTAAATTTTTTGACATAGGGTGCTGGCAAGATAACGGGCCTCACATAGCTGCTGCCAGGCCCCTAATCTGCCATGGGCCCCTATATACCGCCTCCTCCTGCTGCTGCCAAGTCCAGAGTCTGTCATGGGTCCCTGTACGGCCTCCCATTGCTGCTGTCTCCATCGCCACACTCTGCTGCCATGTGCCACTTTCAGGTCTCTTCACACTGCTGGTGTGTTAAAATTTTTTGACATAGGGTGCAGGCAGATTACGGGCCTCACATAGCTGCTGCCAGGCCCCTAATCTGCCATGGGCCCCTATATACCGCCTCCTCATGCTGCTGCTGCCAGTCCAGAGTCTGTCATGGGTCCCTGTACGGCCTCCCATTGCTGCTGTCTCCATCGCCACACTCTCTGCTGCCATGTGCCACTTTCAGGTCTCTTCACACTGCTGGTGTGTTAAATTTTTTGACATAGGGTGCAGGCAGATTACGGGCCTCACATAGCTGCTGCCAGGCCCCTAATCTGCCATGGGCCCCTATATACCGCCTCCTCATGCTGCTGCCAAGTCCAGAGTCTGTCATGGTCCCTGTACGGCCTCCCATTGCTGCTGTCTCCATCGCCACACTCTGCTGCCATGTGCCACTTTCAGGTCTCTTCACACTGCTGGTGTGTTAAATTTTTTGACATAGGGTGCAGGCAGATTACGGGCCTCACATAGCTGCTGCCAGGCCCCTAATCTGCCATGGGCCCCTATATACCGCCTCCTCATGCTGCTGCCAAGTCCAGAGTCTGTCATGGTCCCTGTACGGCCTCCCATTGCTGCTGTCTCCATCGCCACACTCTGCTGCCATGTGCCACTTTCAGGTCTCTTCACACTGCTGGTGTGTTAAATTTTTTGACATAGGGTGCTGCAAGATTACGGGCCTCACATAGCTGCTGCCAGGCCCCTAATCTGCCATGGGCCCCTATCTATACCGCCTCCTCCTGCTGCTGCCAGTCCAGAGTCTCTCATGGTCCACGGCCTCCCATTGTGCTGTCATCGCCACACTTGCTGCATGTGCCACTTTCAGGTCTCACACTGCTGGTGTGTTAAATTTTTTGACATAGGGTGCAGGCAGATTACGGGCCTCACATAGCTGCTGCCAGGCCCCCTAATCTGCCATGGGCCCCTATATACCACCTCCTCATGCTGCTGCCAAGGTCCAGAGTCTCTCATGGGTCCCTGTACGGCCTCCCATTGCTGCTGTCTCCATCGCCACACTCTGCTGCATGTGCCACTTTCAGGTCTCCATTCACACTGCTGGTGTGTTCCATTTTTTTGTCATAGGGTGCTGGCAGATTATGGGCCTCCCATAACTGCTGCCAGGCCCCTAATCTGCCATGGGCCCCTATACGCCGACTCCTCATGCTGTGACGTTGCAACAAGGTGGAATTCAACCCTACATATGTTAGACCGCCTTTACGAACAGCGAACAGCACAAGGCCATCACAGATTTCCTGATGTGTTAAAAAAGCAGATAAAGGGTACTCCCTGTGTAACTTAGATGTCAGCCATTGGCAGCTCATGCGTGACACCTGCCGCTTGCTCAGGCCCTTTGAGGAGGCCACGCTATTCGTGAGTCGGCAGGACTATGGGATGAACGACGTCATTCCTCTGTTGCACGTCCTGGAACAAATGCTGTTAACAATGGCTGGTCAGGGTGCGGTAGACGTGGCGCACAGATCTCAACGCCACATGGCCCCTGTGGGGGCAGGACTGGAAGAAGAGGAGGAGGTAGAGGAGGACATTGGTGCTCAGGAATTATTTGAGTGAAATGGGTGGTTTTTCCACTCAGCGGACAGGAGTGGAGGAGCAGGAGCATCTGGTAGAGGAGGAGGAGAGGAGACAGAGGACCCAGACGCACCGTGGCAGTATGCTGTGGAGATGGAGGCAGGGAGTCCCTCGCATTCCTTGGCACAAATGGCCCATAGCATGCTCGGTTGCTTGCGTAGCGACAGCCGAATAATAACCATCAGACAGAGGGATGACTTTTGGCTGTCCACCTTGTTGGACCCTCGCTACCGTTCAAAAATGGTGGCCTTTTTCACACCTGCTGAGAGGGGAGGCCAAAATTACGTACTATAAAAAACACCTATGTAGTCAGCTGGTCTCTGCCTGTCTGCGCAACGTCCATCCTCAGACACTGTGGGCCCTGTGCGCTCGTGTTCCGCTGCATGGCAGCAGGGGAGGGGTGGGGTGGGTAGGAGCAGTGGCAGCTCCACCAGCAGCGGCTGCCTCAGTCTGCAGTCGATGATGAGTAGCTTTTCTTCACCAGCGCAGTGAGGAAACTACTAACCAGCCGCAGCAGCAGCAGCAGCATCAGGTGGACCTGGAGCAGGAGCAGGAGCTCAAACAACAGGCTTAGGGCCTACTTGGACAGCACCCTGCCAACCGAGGTAGACAATCCCCTTGACTACTGGGCAACGAAACTTGACCTTTGGCCCCAACTAGCTGAATTTGCCCTTGAAAGGCTGTCATGCCCGGCCAGTAGCGTGGCATCGGAGCGCTCCCATTAGTGCGGCAGGAGGTATTGCAACTCCGCGGAGAGGACACGACTGTCCACCCCTCAAAGTGTGGAGAGACTCACGTTTGTGAAAATGAATCAGGCGTGTGATGGAGTCCCTGGATTTCAAACCACCAGTTCCTGACACACAACTGACTAAATCCGCCATGAATCATGCCCAAACATGTGCCACTTTCAGGTCTCCTCACACTGCTGGTGTGTTCCAATTTTTTGTCATAGGGTGCTGGCAGATTACGGGCCTCCCATAGCTGCTGCCAGGCCCCTAATCTGCCATGGGCCCCTATACCGCCTCCTCATGCTGCTGCCAAGTCCAGAGTCTCTCATGGGTCCCTGTACGGCCTCCCATTGCTGCTGTCTCCATCGCCACACTCTCTGCCATGTGCCACTTTCTCAGGTCTCCCATAGCTGCTGCCAGGCCCCTAATCTGCCATGGGCCCCTATACCGCCTCCTCATGCTGCTGCCAGGTCCAGAGTCCTCTCATGGGTCCCTGTACGGCCTCCATTGCTGCTGTCTCCATCGCCACACTCTGCCATGTGCCACTTTCAGGTCTCCTCACACTGCTGGTGGGTTCCATTTTTTGTCATAGGGTGCTGGCAGATTACGGGCCTCCCATAGCTGCTGCCAGGCCCGTAATCTGCCATGGGCCCCCGTACCGACTCCTCATGCTGCTGCCAGGCCCGTAATCTGTCATGGGCCACTGTTGTCGCTTGTTGGCATATTCCGCTCGTTCAGATGCTCCTTCTCCTGCTACTCCTCTTCACGGATTCCGTCAGCAGTCTTTCTTGGAATCCGTTTCCCAAGAGACAACAGTTTGCGAGCACGCAACCCGACGGTGCAGAAGCTGAACGTCCTCCTGTCCAAGTTGCTGCTGCCAGGCTCGTAATCTGTCATGCGCCCCTGTACCCACCCTCGCCTCCTCATGCTGCTGCCAGAGGTCCAGAGTGTGTCATGGGCCCCCCCCCCCGTACCGACCCCCCAACCCCGACCCCCCCCCACATCCTCATGCTGCTGCCAGGCCCGTAATCTGTCATGGGCCCCTGTACCGCCTCCCCATGCTGCTGCCAGGTCCAGAGTGTGTCATGGGGTCCCTGTACGGCCTCCCATTGCTGCTGCCAGGCCCGTAATCTGCCATGGGCCCCCTGTACCGAGTCTCCTCATGCTGCTGCCAGGCCCGTAATCTGTCATGGGCCCCTGTACCGCCTCCTCATGCTGCTGCCAGGTCCAGAGTGTAGAGTGTCATGGGTCCCTGTACGAGCCTCCCCATTGCTGCTGTCTCTATCGCCACACTCTGCCATGTGCCACTTTCAGGTCTCCTCACACTGCTGGTGGTTTCCATTTTTTGTCATAGGGTGCTGTAATGGCCTCCCATTGCTGCTGCCTCCACCGCCAACACTGTGGCTCCACACTCTGGTTTTGCGTGGCCCCGTGACTGCCCAAATGAGTGAAGTGTGCGGTGATTCTAAGATCGAACGGCACACTCATCTGCATGTCATACTGACTGACAGTATTATTTCTCTTCCCCCAGCAGACTCCAAGGGCATTTAAATTAAAGGTAACAGTGTTCTGCACTAATATTAAGTCTCTCTGAAGCCTAGAAACACCCTTTTTTAAGTTAAATTCACAGCGAATTTATTCGACTCGAATCGAATATTGTCCACGAATTCGCCGAATCAGTCGAATCGAATTTTTCATTTCTTCGCTCATCTCTAGTTACAATGTATTCCCCCCCGAAATGTCTCCCATGTTGTCATTTTACAATGTATTTCCCCCCCGAAATGTCTCCCATGTTGTCATGTTTACAATGTATTCCCCCCCCTGAAATGTCTCCCATGTTTGTCATGTTACAATGTATTCCCCCCCCCCCCCGAAATGCCTCCCATGTTGTCATGTTTACAATGTATCCCCCCCATGTTGTCATGTTACAATGTATTTATTGGGATTGGATGTGATAGACCAACACAAAGTGGCACATAATTGTGAAGGGAAGGAAAATGAGAAATGGTTTTCAAACATTTGTGATCCAATAAATCTGTGTGAAAAGTGTGGCGGCATTTGTATTCCGCCCCCCTGGAGTCAATACTTTGTAGGACCCCCTTTGGCTGCAATTCCAGCTGCAAGTCTATTTGGGATGTCTCTCCCAGCTTTGCACATCTAGAGAGGAACATTTCTGCCATTCTTCTTTGTTCTGCAGAATAACTCAAGCTCTGTTATTGGATGGAGAGCGTCTGGGAACAGCAATTTTCAGGTCTGGCCACAGATTCTCCATTGGATTTCGGTCTGGACACTGTGACTGGGCCATTCTAACACATTTTAGATCAAAGGGCCAGTTTACTGTCCTTTAGGTTTTTGGGGGCCGGACTGTGTCTTTGGGATCAGAAATTGTCTTTGCATCAGTGGGTGTAAACCATGCATCTTTACTATTAGGGGGAGGAATAGCATCCCACCTTTGGTGTCAATGGGAGGAATAGTGCCCCAATCATTGGTATCAGTGGGAGGAATAGTGCCTCATCATTGGTATCAGTGGGAGGAATAGTGCCCTATCATTGGTGTCAGTGGGAAGAATAGTGCCCCATCGTTAGTGTCAGATGGGGGGGAATAGTGCTCCATCATTGGCATCAGTGGGAGAATAGTGCCCCATCATTGGTATCAGTGGGAGGAATAGTGCCCCATCATTGGTGTCAGTGGGAGGAATAGTGCCCCATCAATTGGTATCCAGTGGGAGGAATAGTGCCCCATCATTGGTATCAGTGGGAGGAATAGTGCCCCGTCATTGGTATCAGTGGGAGGAGTAGTGCCCCATCATTGGTGGTCAGTGGGAAGAATAGTGCAACAACGTTGGTGTCAGTGGAGGGAAATAGTGCCCCATCATTGGTGTCAGTGGGATGAATAGTGCCCCATCATTAATGTCAGTTGAAGCAATAATGTCCTATCATTGGTATTAGTGGGAGGAATAGTGCCATATCATTGGTATCAGTGGGAGGAATAGTGCCTTATTCATGTCAGTGAAAGGAATAATGTCCTATCATTGGTGTCAGTGGGAGAAATAGTGCCCCATCATACTGGTGTCAGATGGGAATGAATAGTGCCCTAAAATATTTAAAGTATCTTGCGAGCCAGAAACATAAAAGGTCTCCCTAATATACAACATAAAATATATATGTCCTCTGTATAGTCGGATCGCAAACATATAGCACATAACTACCAATGTGAAAAAAAAATGTGAATAAAATCATATAATGTTGCGCTCCCCAAACACTCCAATTTATATATAAAATCACTTTATCTATGTTCTAAGAACCATATGCAGAAAAATAAAAGATGTGTATGTATAATAAATCAAATGACATAAAAAATACTAAATTTTTATATTGAAAAACCTCCATGATTATACTAAAATAATAACTGTGATTAAAAATAAATATTACTTTACTTATAAAAAAAATTATTCAGATGATCAAATGTGCATAAATAAATGAATAATATGCATCTGTGAAAATAGTGTCCCAAAAAGTGACTTTGTGCTGTAAATTAATCTTCAATCCATATTGCATTTAAATCCGTGACTGATTGTGAATCCTCCCATTAGTGAAGATGTACGCTCACCTCCTTATCTGCCTACAATTAGGCTATATGCGCTTTTGGTTCTCCTCCTATGGAACCTACTTGATTTGGACTCTTTCTTTTGGAATAATAGATATCCGTTGTTACTGATATACGCTGTGGGATTAATCCCTTCTCCAGAGGATTCAACTCCTCTATGCTCTCATCTCCATACGACTCTCCACATAGGAAAAAGATCTCAACATGGTGTTTTATCCTTTATAAAGATTGGCTTTATTGACTCCAAGTATAACACTCACATGTGTTGTATTCAAAAAATCGTCTCACACTGTGAACCGAGTCCTCCGCTGACTGTCAGAGGCATGCACCCGTGGTCCGGCAAACGAACTGACTCCCTCCGAGTGACGTTACAGTCCCACCCCTACGCGTTACGCCACTGGTCACGTGGCTTCATCAGGGGGATTTGAATCAAATCCCCCTGATGAAGCCACGTGACCAGTGGCGTAACGCGTAGGGGTGGGACTGTAACGTCACTCGGAGGGAGTCAGTTCGTTTGCCGGACCACGGGTGCATGCCTCTGACAGTCAGCGGAGGACTCGGTTCACAGTGTGAGACGATTTTTTGAATACAACACATGTGAGTGTTATACTTGGAGTCAATAAAGCCAATCTTTATAAAGGATAAAACACCATGTTGAGATCTTTTTCCTATGTGGAGAGTCGTATGGAGATGAGAGCATAGAGGAGTTGAATCCTCTGGAGAAGGGATTAATCCCACAGCGTATATCAGTAACAACGGATATCTATTATTCCAAAAGAAAGAGTCCAAATCAAGTAGGTTCCATAGGAGGAGAACCAAAAGCGCATATAGCCTAATTGTAGGCAGATAAGGAGGTGAGCGTACATCTTCACTAATGGGAGGATTCACAATCAGTCACGGATTTACATGCAATATGGATTGAAGATTAATTTACAGCACAAAGTCACTTTTTGGGACACTATTTTCACAGATGCATTTATTCATTTATTTATGCACATTTGATCATCTGAATAATTTTTTATAAGTAAAGTAATATTTATTTTTAATCACAGTTATTATTTTAGTATAATCATGGAGGTTTTTCAATATTAATTTAGTATTTTTTATGTCATTTGATTTATTATACATACACATCTTTTATTTTTCTGCATATGGTTCTTAGAACATAGATAAAGTGATTTTATATATAAATTGGAGTGTTTTGGAGCGCAACATTATATGATTTTATTCACAAGAATAGTGCCCTATCATTGGTGTCAGTGGGAGGAATAGTGCCCCATCATTGGTGTCAGTGGGAGGAATAGTGCCCTATCATTGGTATCAGTGGGAGGAATAGTGCCCTATCATTGGTGTCAGTGGGAGGAATAGTGCCCTATCATTGGTATCAGTGGGAGGAATAGGAAACATTCATTAAAACCTTCATTTTGAAATGTACCATTGTTGCGCTCTCTTTAATGTAAGTTTTTCTTTCTTTATTTTGTGTAATAAACATTTATTTTGACCATATTGTAGAGAAATTCTGTGACAAACGCATGTATTGCGGGCAATGTAATATGTAGGTGGGGCTTTGGGTGGGTGCGACTTGAGTGGGCAGGCACACAGGGGGTCATATGATCTCCTATTGCCTGGGGGCCCCATGAGTTGTCAGTCCGCCCCTGATGTGAAGTATTGGGAGTTATGATGAAACTGAGTGGTGTTTTCATTAAGGCAGTAAATCAAGTAAAGGGGAAGAATTGTGTAGTAAGTCTAAACTTAATGTTACTGGGAAAATAACTGAGGATGGCAACTTTGTACAAGTAAATACCACTAAGAATAGATGGGAAAAATATATAGAAAACATAACTTGTAACATATACCACAGGAAGTATTACGGTTTAGGCCGAGTATTTATTAACTTAGCTCTAGTTGGTTACCCTAACCCAAATGTAAGCAAAGCATGAAAGAATCAATCAGTAGCCTTCACTGAAGGAGTCCATGTATGTTGTGGGAAAGCTTGCTATCCATGGATCCCCCGGTACAAGAAGGATGGTGTTATTTAGCCACCCTGGTACCAGTAATGGATGTTATAGGAGGGACACACTCACAGGCTAATAGTCAATCCCGATATACTTTGAAAAGTAGGTACAGTATAAGCGGGAACTATTTAGCACAGGGGACCAAGTCTGGACATGGTTCCCTTCATGGACTGGGTGGGGGATAGAGTTGATGAAAAAGGAGAACAATTATTCACTCATTATGGATCAGATTATAAATGAAACACAACTAAAGGTGGACCTTCTGAATGTCAAATTATGGGCCTTGAGGAAACAGGTCCTCATTAATTAATATAACAAATGGGTGCAGCATTGACAGGCTGTGTGAATTTACTACTGACTATGAGTGTTCTACATGGATACATAACACATCTGCTGAGATCCCAGACTATTATGAAGTCATTGAGAATCATAGAGACCAGGTAAATGCTTTACAAGCTTAAGCTCTGTCCATAGCTGAGGATGGCTGGAACCCCTTTAAAGGGTTGGGAAGTTTTGGAGCTTTTTTTGGATGGTTTAAGAAAGTAGGCATGCTGATTTTGTTATGTATTTTACTAATATTTGTGTTCTATGCTGTTCTTAAATGTTGCTTGTGTGTCTTTAGCAGGCTCATTACAAAATCTAGACGCATATTGGAAACAACCACTGTGAATTTAGAAATGTCATGTTGTGACAAAAGGGTGGAACTGCAAGGAGATATATATATTTAATCATTAGCCGCCTGGCCAATGGCCGAATGGCAGCTGGCAAAATCCATTAGCGCCTGGGTGGACGCCATATGGCGTCCTCACGGGCATGCACAGTTTGCGCGCCTGTAGAGCCACACAGCGGCGCGATCTGTCACCGGCCATGTACCTTAGACACGGCCGATGACAGATCTGAGTACCGGCCCTGTTGCCAATACCATGTGACCTGCTGTGACCAATCACAGCAGGTCACATGACAGTTGTATACAATGGATGGCTTCATTCATGCCATCCATTGTATACTAGTTTGTGTAACTGTGATTGGTCACAGCGGCCACATGCACAAGCTGGGCTAATCACAGCCCAGCTGTTTCATATGATTAGCCGTGGCCAAATCACAGCTAAGCACAAAAAAAAAAACCCTGAATGAATCGATGTCATTCAGGTAAATGCTTGCTTATAGCAAAGTAATTCTTTGCTATAAGCAAATTGTGTAAAAAAAAAAAAAAATACTGATCACTTCCCCAATGTAGTACAATGTTACATTGCTGCAATTCTCAGAACTTCAGGCTATACATAACCTGCCCCCATATACACTATATTGCCAAAAGTATTGGGACGCCTGCCTTTACACACACATGCACTTTAATGGCATCCCAGTCTTAGGCCGTAGGGTTCAGTATTGAGTTGGCCCACCCTTTGTAGCTATAACAGCTTCAACTCTTCTGGGAAGGCTGTCCATAAGGTTTAGGAGGGTGTCTATGGGAATGTTGGACCATTCTTCCAGAAGCACATTTGTGAGGTCAGGCACTGATGTCGGATGAGGAGGCCTGGATCGTAGTCTCCACTATAATTCATCCCAAAGGTGTTCTATGGGGTTGATGTCAGGACCCTGTGCAGGCCAGTCAAGTTCCTAAGCCCCCAAATCACTCATCCATGTCTTAATGGACCTTGCTTTGTGCACTGGTGTGCAGTCATGTTGGAACAGGAAGGGGCCATCCCCAAACTCTTCCCACAAAGTTGAGAGCATAAAATTGTCCAAAATGTCTTGGTATGCTGATGCCTTAAGAATGCCTTCACTGGAAATAAGGGGCCAAGCCCAACCCCTGCAAAACAACCCCACACCATAATCCCCCCACCACCAAACTTTACACTTGGCACAATGCAGTCAGGCAAGTACCGTTCTCCTGGCAACCATAAAACCCAGACATGTCCATTGGGTTGCCAGACAGAGAAGCGTGGTTTGTCATTCCAGAAAACATGTCTCTATTGCTCTAGAGTCCAGTGGTGGCGTGCTTTACACCACTGCATCCGACTCTTTGCATGGCACTTGATGATGTAAGGCTTTGATGCAGCTGATCGGCCATGGAAGCCCATTCCTTGAAGATTTCTATGCGCTGTTGTTGTGCTAACCTGAAGGCCACATGAAGTTTAGAGGTCTTTAGCTATTGACTTTGCAGACAGTTGGCGACTTCTGCGCATTGTGCACTTCAGCATGAGATGACCCCGCTCTGTAATTTTACATGACTTACCACTTTGTGGCTAAGTTGCTGTTGTTCCCAGTTGCTTCCACTTTGTTAGAATACCACTAACAGGGAATTCACTGAGCTCCTGAGGGCGACCCATTTTTTCACAAATGTTTGTAGAAGCAGTCTGCTTGCCTAGGTGCTTGATTTTGTATACCTGTGGCCATGGAGGGGATTGGAACACCTGAATCCAAAGGCATAACTTATCCACCAGCATACAACATAAATCAAAATCAAAACTCCTTTTCTGGCAGAAAACGAAGGAGTGCAGTTTTCTGGGAGACACTCCAGGAGCTGTAGAAGGGGAAGGAGATCACACAACAGGGGCCACACAGTGGGAATCATCAGCCAAGATGTCGGGCACATAATAGGAAGCTGAAATACAATGCATTGTATATAAGGACAAGACAATCATACTGAAGTTTGAAAACCTATAAACAATTAATGGGAATAACCAAGGTGAGAGTAAATAAGTATAGCACTAAAAAATTGGGGTGCAGGAAAAACATAGCAGAATCCTATAGCAATGTGTTAACAAGAGTAAAATACTCTGGTAGAAACTCCAAGAGTCAAAAAAGAGTGTTCCAATTATAGCAAAAAAGACCCACAAACCAGACAGTCAAAAATACTAATAAGGCAGAAATGACAAAGCAGTTTACCTAGAAGTTGCCATTAACTCCGAAGATCAGGCCCCAGACATTAGAGACATTAACAACCATCACCACAGCCAGCAAGAAGTGAGAGACATTAACAGGGGAAGACCCACTATATATATACCTGCCAGTGAACAGCCACACACATCTAATGTAATGTGGGTAAGGGGGAAAGGGCCCCCCAACCCCATCAGTCAAACCACAAGGCTGCAAGGAAATCACCAGGTTGATGGTGGCTAAAAAAGCAGCTGCACATGTGCCTGGCATGATGACGTGTCACACAAGGCATCATAACATCACGCAACTGCCACATGAGCAGTAACACCCACCATAATGGAATGCAGAAGCAGACCACATGACACCGATCCCATCTGCCACAGGAGGCCAGAAAGGTGATCAATGAATCTTGAGATGTTTGTACAACACACATAAAATTAAAAAAGAAAAAAGAGGGAAAAAAATGGGGAAAATAAGCAAAAATAATGTTAAAAATGGGGTGGGGGCAGAAGGGAGTGAAGAAAAGGGGATTGCAGCTCCAGGAGAACATACTCCCAAGCAACACGCCATACACCCATGTGCCAGGAAGGGAATCTATAAAAAAAGAAACAAAAATATATTCAAATACATAAATAGTTACCTAACATGGTTCCTCCAAAAACACCAAACAGCACAGAAAATTACAAAAATATACAAACATACATAAATACAAAATACAACAAATGCAAGTTAAACAGTTAAAAATGGTTTGAATGATGCAGACTCATTCAAACCGGGGGGATTGGTGACCCCCCTGAGAATGAATCCACCTCATCTCTCTCTGCAGAACCCCCCTGTCCCATTTGCCACCTCTAGGATCTTGTGGAATATGTTCAAGTGCTAAAAACAGGACTGAGATGGGACAATAAATATGATCAATGGCAGCACATCTGTGAAGTTTAATAGCTTCCCAGTGCCATACGTACAGTGTCAGTGCTTTTTATTAGCACTGATCACTGTATTGGTGTCACTGGGGATGTCAGTGACACCAAGTCAGTTCCCTCCAGTGTCAGAATGCCCACCGCAGTCCCACTATAAGTCTCTGATTGGCGCCATTACTAGTAAATAACAAAAATTCCAATATATACGTAAACACTATAACTTTCATGTACACCAATTAATTTACACATATTGAGATTTTGTTTTAGCAAAGACATGGAGCAGAATACATTTTGCCTTAAATTTATGACAACATTTCATATTTTTAATATTTTTATTGGACGTGTTTAATAGCAAACTGTCAAAAATATAGTTTTTTTCTCAAAATTGTCGGTCTTTTTTTGTTTATAGCACAAAAAATAAAAAAAATGCACAGGTGATCAAATACCACCGAAAGAAAGCTATATTTAGGGGGAAAAAATGATGTAAACTTCCTTTGGGTGCAGCATTGCATGACCGCGCAATTGTCAGTTAAAGTAATGCAGCGCCGCAATAAATGGCCTGGTCAGGAAGGGGGGGGAAATCCTCTAGAGGGCAAGTGGTTACAGAGCCCCTAAAAATGAAAAACAATGTCTTTGAAATGACAGCTTATTTCTTTAAGGCCCCGTGGGTGTATGCCGTCCGGTCCAGGGGCTTTATTCACCTTTATTCTGTCTAAATATTTCTGGATCATATCAGTTGTGAGCCAATGTGGATCATCTGGAGCTGTGTCAATACCATCCCCCATTATGGACAAGAGCTCCCCCATGCTCCTTTGTATACACAGAGCTGAAGAAGGGATTTAGTAAATTTGCCTTCTCTGTGCCCCCAGTCCCCCCCTCTAGATGATTCTGTAAAGGGCCTACATGCTCGGACCGGACCTTTTTACTATTAATATATTTGAAGAATTTGTGGGGGTTGGTCCTGCTATCCATTGCAATCTGTCGTTCGTTTCCAACATTTGTGGCCTTTATTTCCTTTTTGCATATTCTGTTATGTTTTTGGAATTACAGCATGTCAACAGCAACTGAGCTGTCATGAATGGAAACCTGTTTATGACAGCTAAAACTATTGCTTATAGCAGTGAACTTCACAGTTCTAAGCAGTAACCGTGTAAAAAAAATCCCTGATCACCCCCCAGAGTAGTACAATGTCACTATGCTAACACTACTCTAATAAAAGTATGTTACAAAAAAAAAAACTAAAAAAAAAAATGTGTAAAAGTTGAATTAAAAATGATTTATTTATATTTGACATACTGTCACCAGTCAGTATCCCTGATCACCGCTACACCAGTCATATGACGCTGTACTGCACTAGGGACAGTATTTGAAAAAAGTGTGAAAAAAAACATTTCTTCATTTTTCAAACAATTGTGACAAAAAATTACAACTTCAAAAAACTTTCCATGCCTCTTACTAAATACCTTGGACTGTCTACTTTCCACAAATGGGTATTGGGGTTGGGGGGGGGGGGGGGATATTTGTACTCTACTGACATTTTAGGGCCGTAAAAAATGATATAGGTAATCAGTACATCAATTTTCAAATATATACCATAGTCCTCAGACTCTATAATTTATCAACAGCAGTAAATGTGTTGGTGGGTCTGCTAATTTGTTTTGGCGGATGTCATTCCTCCAGATTGAAAAGGTATACAATATATTGTACATTCACATCAGTACTGGTGTGGCATTGATTGGGAACACTGACTGGTAAAAGTATGTAAAAAAAAAAAGTTTTTAATGTTTTAAACTTTTTTCTTTTTTATTCATCAATTTATTTTTACATACTGTGACCAGAGCAGTACAATGCCACCATGGTAACACTATACTGCTCTGGGGAGGAGGTCAGGATTTTGTAAAACAGTGATGATCACTGTTATAAGCAATTATATTTATGAATGGCATCATTCATGTGCCATTCTGCACTTTTGTGATGTTTGTGGTTGGCCATAACTATCATATAGTGCATGCTTGCTATAATTAGTCCTGCACCGTGTGATCACTGTGACCAGCCACAGAAAAGTACACAATGCACAGCGACCTGGTACAATGACCCGGTGGACACAGCAGGTCACAGATCCCAAGGGTGCGCAAACAGGAGGACATCATATGACATCCACCCAGGATAACAATGTTCCCATATTATTATAATAGGCCAGGCAAGACGTGGTTAATGGTGTATTAGAGACAGCAGGGAGATATTTAATAGAGTATTACAGAGAGCATGGAAATAATAAGCATTATATATTACCGAGATTAGGAGGATAATAAATAGTGTATTACAGAGAGCAGGAGAACATGGAGGTGACAGAAGAGACATTGATGAGCGTATTACAGAGAGCAGGAGAACATGGAGGTGACAGAAGAGACATTGATGAGTGTATTACAGAGAGCAGGAGAACATGGAGGGGACAGAAGAGACATTAATGAGCGTATTACAGAGAGCAGGAGAACACGGAGGTGACAGAAGAGACGTTGATGAGCGTATTACAGAGAGCAGGAGAACACGGAGGTGACAGAAGAGACGTTGATGAGCGTATTACAGAGAGCAGGAGAACACGGAGGTGACAGAAGAGACGTTGATGAGCGTATTACAGAGAGCAGGAGAACACGGAGGTGACAGAAGAGACGTTGATGAGCGTATTACAGAGAGCAGGAGAACATGGAGGTGACAGAAGAGACGTTGATGAGTGTATTACAGAGAGCAGGAGAACACGGAGGTGACAGAAGAAACGTTGATGAGCGTATTACAGAGAGCAGGAGAACATGGAGGGGACAGAAGAGACGTTGATGAGCGTATTACAGAGAGCAGGAGAACATGGAGGTGACAGAAGAGACGTTGATGAGCGTATTACAGAGAGCAGGAGAACATGGAGGGGACAGAAGAGACGTTGATGAGCGTATTACAGAGAGCAGGAGAACATGGAGGGGACAGAAGAGACGTTGATGAGCGTATTACAGAGAGCAGGAGAACATGGAGGTGACAGAAGAGACGTTGATGAGCGTATTACAGAGAGCAGGAGAACATGGAGGTGACAGAAGAGATGTTGATGAGATGAGCGTATTACAGAGAGCAGGAGAACATGGAGGTGACAGAAGAGACATTAATGAGCGTATTACAGAGAGCAGGAGAACATGGAGGTGACAGAAGAGACATTAATGAGCGTATTACAGAGAGCAGGAGAACATGGAGGTGACAGAAGAGACATTAATGAGCGTATTACAGAGAGCAGGAGAACATGGAGGGGACAGAAGAGACATTAATGAGCGTATTACAGAGAGCAGGAGAACATCGAGGTGACAGAAGAGACATTAATGAGCGTATTACAGAGAGCAGGAGAACATGGAGGTGACAGAAGAGACATTAATGAGTGTATTACAGAGAGAAGGGAGACATTAAAGCTGAACTCCAGGATTTCTATGTATTGCATACTAACATTCATCCAGATTGGCACAATGTATGTGTATCTTATTCCTGATGAATTGTTGGGGAAGGTGGAAATGTGTGTAGAAGATGGTGCTACTACATACAGAATATCCACAATACACCATTTAATGACTTCTGGATCCTGCTCAGGTGCCCCACTGCACACTGACCACAGGGGGGGAGGGGAAGCATGTTCAGCACAGCCGCCATTCATAGAACCCCTTGTTCAGGTGATTTATGATTGGATAAGTTGGAGGTCAGCACCTCCTGTCCACCTCATCCAGTAATGATGTGCTGAAATCAAGTTAGGTGAGTTTCAAAACTCATCCCCACTTGTCACTTGCTGCAAGTTACAACATTGCAGTCTGATCAATGGGGAAGAGGAGACTAATGGCATCATCTCAACCGAGGAAAGAGTTGCTGGACTGGAGCTCAAGGATACATTCTTAGGTCTCATTTACACATACGATTCCCAACTCACTGGAAAAACAATTATCCCTCAATGTGTTCGGAGGACAGTACCACCCACTGAAAGCATCGGGGGGATAATGTTCACCGTGCTGCAATGCAAAACACATCACACAACCATGACATGTGTATACGCCTGTACGGCTGCCATGAGGGGCAGTCAGAAGGGGGTAAAATACAGCTTTACAGGCTGTTTTTACTGCCCCCTAACTTTAAGTGTAAACTTATCCTTAGTAATGAAATGTGAAGCTTTTCAGACAAATGATTCTGTTGCTATAGATTGTGACATCAGGAATTTAGTTTTCATGCAGATTTATGAAGTTACTGAAAGGACCTCTTTAATTTGTAAAAGCTACAAAGCTCTTTACAGTTCCCTAACATTCAATTAAAATGTATTTGCCCTTGGTAAAGCAGTATGCATCAAATCTCAAATGACAATACAACAGAACAAAAGGAATCAGATCAACCAAAGCTTACTCTGAACAATCTGTGATGGGTCCTTCTGGAGAGAAATCATCGTCTCCCCTGCTGCTCAGTGTAGAGATTCCACCAGTGATGATATCTCCAGCCAGGAATTGGTCCTCATGGTCATCATATGTTCTCCTTATTCTGAGATGACATGCAGTGGTAGGAGATTTTATCGTGGATCTGCATATTAAAAATGAAAAGCACACTGCTATAAAACAGAACCTCCCGTAGATGAAACGTCCTCATAGTTCTTCTAATGATGATACAGAGATGCATTCATATTCAGTACAATGCAGATTGGCACTAGATCAGTTTCTATAGATCTCAGTATGAAAGCAGCAGGATGGTCTGTTATTCAGTGCATGTGAATTGATCTCCTTACTGTTCTTCACATCTTTTATACAATTTTGTGTCATATTTTTACTATACTTCTGTCTGGGGCCACCAACCCAAACATGTTTGTTAAAACGCTTATAATATCTTCAAACACATATTGGCTTTCTTAGTTATCTTCATATTTTTATGAAAGAGATTTGTCTTATGTTATTCCTGACACTTTAATCTTGAAATACAGAACTGTAATTTATGGACATCTTCAACTAATCTTATTATTCAATTCAAAAGCCCAGCTCCAACCAAACCTCACCCCTGGCCAGTTGGATGGGCATCAGATGGGATAAGAAATGGTGGGGAGGACTCCCCCTGCTAGAACACAGACAGCTATTAAAACACATGTTCACATATTATTGTTGCTGGTGTCCTATTAAGGGGACTTATTATCCATTTCTGTCATAGTAACTGGTGTCAGATAGAACAGGAATTGAGGGAAATCTCCCCAGCAGCCTTCCCCCGTTCACCCCAAAACCTTAGCTTTATAAAACTTCCTACCTACACCTTGTGTTTTTTTCCCCTGCATAGGATGTACATTAATCATGTAGTATCATGGCGTCATTTGTTGCCCTGTACACACAGCCTATAGTAGAGTAAATCTTCCCATTCTGGTTTCAGAAGTCTCTGTTTGTGTTCAAACATGAAGCATGTGATATGGCACTTCACAGGTTAATGCATGTCCTTTGTAGTGTGAGAACTGACATTTCCTTTGATGAAATGATATATCCCACAATCCCTGTGTCCCTTGGCCCAGTGTTCTGCAAGTGAGAGCTAAATAGTAATTAGATCTGACACAGACACAAGCAGGCAGAGCAATTACCCAAGAGTTCACCATGAAGTCTTTCATCACATTAGCAGTCCTACATCTGTGATGCAACACAGCAATGGGGAGGCATAGATTGGATGCTGTGGGACCCACAACAAGAAGTTGCCTGCCCCTTTAGCATATAGCGACAAGCTAGGTAAATTAATACATGGACATAAGGGAACAAGTTAGGTAAATGAACATATGGACATAGGGAAATCGATCAGACATGACACTACAATCTGCAGCCACAACATGTGAGCTCATCATTAAAAGGTAATGCAAACAAATAACACTGAATATAACTACACAAATACATAATTAAAACAATAAAATATTTGAAAGTGTACAATGCTTTTAAGAAAGAATAACTGCATAAATATATGTTTTATGTGTCTTCAGTCCAGTTGCATGACATCACAGATTCACTTAATTCTCTACTGTCCTTGGCAGTGGGTAGACCTGTCTATAATGATGTGGCACTTATCTGGTCTTTGATGTCCTGGACTCTCACAGAAAATGGAGAAATAATATTAGGTATCATTTGTCCAAGAAGAAGACTGGTGTTGAATCACATAGTGGGGAGTCTGTAGAGAATAGTACTGGAGAAGCATTGAGTATTGCAGAAGGAGCTCTATTTTTTATTTTATCAAAGGTTAAGACAATTTTTTTTCTTTTTTCATGGAGTTGGGTCCAACTAAGCCCCATCCATGTCTTCCTACAACCCTGTACAGGGTGATTTATTACACATCAAAACACATTGCAAAAAAATTATATAATTAAACTTACCTGTAGGTAAAATGAATATCTCCTAAACATGCATCATTTAGGAGATACTCTAGCAAGCTGCAGTCGGTGACACGGATATCCCATTCCTTCAGAGCTCAGTACCACAACTGAGACTCGGTGGGGCAGAAATTCCTGGTGAAGACAGACAACAACCCACTGATTTTATGTAGTGGCCACAGCTGGACACTACTGGGCATCGTTTGCTGGCTGCTCTGTCGGGATTTTGCTTAAGCCCAATGTACCGGCCTGGAGAGGGGAATAAAGATGCAGATGCTCTATCCATAAGACCTCATGTCCATCATGCTACTGAACCAAGCTGGCTGTGAATATCCCCCAAAGAGGTACAGGCTATGAGTCAGGAAGCTGAATATGTAGCCAAAGGGGGGGTTTATGCTGAAGTTGTGGGAGACCGAGGTACATGCATCCCACCATACTACTGCAATTTGTCTGAGTTGAAGGGTGAGGAATTATCACAGCTCACTGCAAAAGATATGTAGGAGACTCAGGATCAAGATTTGCTCTGTCGATTAACAAAAAGAGCCCTTATGGAAGAACGATCTGACCTACTTTGGGTGGAAGATCCCCTGGATGTCAAGGTTATCCGTAGGGAGTGGGATAGATTGGAGCTGAGGGAAGGGGTGGGCTACCAAAGGGACCCCTTAGACCAAAGTGATGATCTACAGCAACTCCTCTTGCCAACCCAGTTCAGAAGAATGATGTCAAAGTTTCTGCATGATGAACATGGACACTTAGGACAGGAGAAGACTTTCCTGTTAGTGAGACATTGATTTTACTGGCCATGGATGAGGTCAGAGGTGGAGAAATACTGCCATACTTGTCTAGTCTGCATACAGAGAAAGACCCTACCCAAACAAGCTGCTTCCCTGGGTCACTTTCAGGGCCAGGGACCAATGGAGCTGGTGTGCATTGATTTCCTGTGTCTGGAACCAGACTCTAACAGATGGGGAAATATGTTAGTGGTGACAGATCATTTCACCAGGTATGCTCAGGCATTTCCTACAAAGAACCAACAGGCCTCCACAGTAGCCAAAGTCTTACTGGAAAAATTCTTTGACCATTATGGCCTTCCACAGAGAAATCACTTGGATCAGGGCAGAGACTTCGAGAGCAAGCTAATCAAAGAACTGCTCACTCTCTTGCAAATAAAGAAATCCAGAACCACCCCTTATCACTCTTAAGGTAACCCCCAACCTAGATGGTTCATAAAACACTCTTGAATATGCTTGGCACCCTGCCTTTCGAGAAGAAACAACAGGAGAGCCAGCACATTGTGTGACAGTATGAATGGAAAAGTGATGGATGGACGATATGTGTCACCTCGCATGAGGTCATACTGTGAGGTGTAAGGTGGAGTCCACTCCGGGTTTTCGGGGCCACAATGGCAGAGGTGGTTCCGGACCGGAGTTTGTGCTCCACTGATGACCACCAACAGGTGGTATAAAGGAGGCAGGGCTGGAGCAAGGAGTTGCTCGTGGCCTGGGACTCAGAGTGGTATTCTGAGAGAGCTGTGTGTGTGTACTATACCTACAAGAAAAGGTTTGCTTTTGTTTTGTTTTGGGTGACAGGGAGAAGCCCTTCACCTCTGAGAGAGGAAACGTCTCCTGTTTAGTTAGTGCCTGGATGGCAAGGGTTTATTTTGATGTTTTGTTTATTTTGATATTTTTGCAAACCTTTTAAATAAAACTGACAACCAGTCAGATTTTGACAAAAGCCTGCTGTGCGGTCTACCTTTTTCCCAGGGAAGGAGATCCCCCACCTGAGCTAACCCCACAATTGCCACAGTGGTACATGCTTACAACAAACTGATAATGACGCCACAGGCTTCTCGCCTTATTGTCTAATGTTTGAGCAGGAGGCTAAGTTACCTATGGATCTAGCTTTTGGCACAGCTCTCAATCACCTAGCCTTCTCATCACATCAGGGGTATGTAGAGAGGCTAAAGAATCAATTAGAAACTGCTTATGAGAAAGCTAAACAGGTCTCCCTGTTGTCAGGACAGAGAAACAAATGACTCTATGATTCCAAGGTGAAACTGCAAGATATGGAGCCCAGGGATCAAATGCTACTAAAAAACCTCAAGGTTCCAGGGAAGCACAAAATTGCAGTTCGCTGGAAATCTCAACCACATGTCATTTGTTGGAAGTTACCAGACCTGCTTGTCTCTCAAATCTGTCCAGAAGGGAAGAAAGGCCCAGTGAAATCTTGGCACCATCTCAGTGCCAGCAAACAACCCTCCAACTGTGGGAACACGACCACGCAAGACTCCCCCACCCCTTCCCCAGTCCATTTTAACTCCAGAAGAGGAGAGGGCAGATGAGGAAGAGGGGGTGGAAATAGGAATAGGAAAAGATTGGCGACCACTTCTATCCACCATTAAAGACAGCATTTTGGCACCCACCCCTGCCCCAGGATTGGCAGTCCCTCAAGCAAGCTCAATTTCAGAGACTCCTACCTCTGCAGAGCCAAGCCCCACAGGACTTGCTGAGCCCACTCTACAGTTAGATCCCACCCTTAGATACTTCCTCCTTCCCGAGCCTGTGATTGATTTACCAAAGAGTTCTGGAGTGGTGCCAATGATAGAAGAAGCTTTTGAGCTTGTGAGAGGGGAGGAAGAGAATACCTCAGAGGAGGGAGACAATGTCACCACTCAGAAGGAGTCCAGAGAAAGAAGGGAAATAAGAGCCCCAAAAGAGACTGACTTATGATGTTTTGGGTGAGAGTTCAGAAGAAGCCTTCCATGCTGGGCAAAGAATCCTAGAAGCTCCTATGTTCAGTATAATGGAGTGCATCCAAGAGTCTGTAAGCCCTCCTACTAACACTATCCCAGAGGAGGTCCTTACACCTATGACTTTACCTCTTGATCCTTGGTGGGGGTTGTCACGATCGTGGCGTCAGACCCCAAACCTCCTCACCAAACTCGTGACCGAAGGACTAGCTGATCTAGAACCGCGATGTGACGTGCATAAGAATGCGACACCCAGCTGCCCCCTGCACAACAATTTTCCAGCTAATGGACTACAATCGATCAGTAACAGCCTGGGCGATTGTTACTGGGTCAGGTTAATTACGCAATTAACCCTTCACACTGCCACCACCTCCTTTTTGTCCAGAGAAAGAGGAAACTCGGCGTTATCAGCTATAACACTATAATGATTGAGATAATCATCTGTATAAAATGGTCCACAGGCCGCTTATACAGCGGTTTTAAAACAAACACAGTAGTGTTCTCTTTAGAGGCAGGAATTTGTAAATTGCAATAAAGTGCTATAGAAACAGTTCAACACTTTCAGAAGGAATGATTTATTACTAAAAGGTCAAACGGGTGCAATAAAAATATTTACAGAAAAAGATGTACCTAAGATATATATATACATATACAAAGAACCATAGTACAGCAAAGAGATATCAGAGAGAGTTGAAAAGGTTAAGCTACTTGCCAAAGTCCTGGGTTAGCAGATCCAAGTTTCAGAGCAGAAGGGTGCTTTGATCTCCCTATGTTACGATGGTCAATGGGAGAATTCTTCAACTCACTACTCTTAGGCCTGATTGCCTGTTTTGTAGTCCCCAGCAGGGGGTGGCTGTGATGCCATGAACCAATACCCCATGTAGGCGTGGAGGTCTGGGTGTCGACCTAAACTAGAATCAGAATCTCGTTTACTTCATATTTGGGCTCATAACTTTTCCTATGCACCTAAGTGACATTCCACACGCGGGTAGTTTATTATGCAGACAAGTCTGAGGATTGATTAGATATGAATTAGGAAAGTGTACACTGAACGCTTCGCGAGATCTATTTTTCTGCTTTCCTGTGTTTCCGAAACAAGGCGAGTGACCCATCAAACTGTTCACCTGCTCATCGTCCATCTGACAATATGTCTGGTTTTTATGTAAGTCTCTCATATTCCAAGATATGAGACACAGGAGAAAAATGGATTTTAACACAAGGTTATCTGATCGTGTTTCCTTGGAATGTTCTTTAAACTCCGGGGAAAGCTTGCCTTATCTTATATGAGGTGTGATATGGTACAGCTTGCCCAGCCAGCTAGGCACCAAGCTCAGAGATGTTTTATGGCTCTGGTGTTCCCTGCTGCCTTGGCGTGCCAGTGACCCTGTCAGGGCTCCGGGTATGACCAGAGGTGTGTGGACTGACACAGGGAAACGCAGGCTTCAGATATGGTATAAACAATATGATTTATTAAGACTAACAATACAAAACGCAGTGCAAAACTAGACATAAACACAGTGTAAACAAACCAAACCAAACCACCCACCGATAACAATACATACAATGCAAGAGTAGTCAGGCAGGCCGGGTCAGTAGCAAACGGAGTACCAGGAACAGGCGGGAGAGTGGTCGGGGTCACAAGCTGGGTTCAGTAACTCACAGGCAGCGTGGTGCAGAGGGTCAGGCAGAGAATGGTCAGGGTCACAAGCCAGGGATCAAACAGGAGAAGTCATCAGAGGTCAGGATCAGGCAGGGTCGGCAACAAGTCAGGCAGAAACAGGAACAGGAACACAGGATACAAGATACAGGGGTCCATGGAAAAACACACACCAAGGCCCTGACTGTGAGTCTGGCCATTCCTTAAATACAACCCCTGCAATCAGCTTCAGGTGTTTGGCTGACTGCAGGGGTGAGTCTCTGATTGCTGAGAGCACCTGCTGGCCAGCCCTGGTACTGCAGCCCACAAGGCAGGTGAGTCCCACCATTATTGGCAAGTCCATTCCTGACAGACCCACAACCAGCACACACACACTGGCTGAATGTCTCCTCTCAGAGAGGGAGGGGGAGGGAGTGAGGGGAGAAAAATGGATACTCTTAACAAATGGTGGACTGCGTCAGTCTCTGTTGCGCACATTTGTGACAGGGGTCTTTTCTAAAAAAAATATTAATAATGAGTACCTAACAATTGTTGTTCCTCCTGATTAGGGGAACTAATTTCTTGCCAAATGTACATATGTTATATCAAACTTTTTTAGCTTGACTGTTAGATCTTTGGGGACCAAAGACTTTAAGTGGTTTTCATATCCAGAAACTCAGTAGAGAGATCTTACGAGATGTGTAACACCCTGCTATAATTCAGATTGCAGGATGTTAAAAGAGACACAAGGTGGCAGGGTCCTGCAACTCAGTGGCCCACAAACTCTGGTTAAAAGCTTTATGGACTTTGTAGGCTGAACAGCAGGACCTTGCTGGTGGACAGGGAAAAAAAACTAAATTTCCCAGAGGAGCTGGTGTGTAGGCAGAGACATATACTGTATATACAAAAAAAATAAAGAAACACTTATTAATGAGAGTCTAGCATGAAGTCATTTAAACTCCTGGGATATTGATCTGGTCAGTTAAGTAGCAGAGGGGGTCGTTAATCAGTTTCAGCTGCTTTGGTGTTAATAAAATTAACAACAGGTGCATTAGATGGACAACAATGAGGCGACCGCCAAAACAGGAATGGTTTTACAGGTAGAGGCCACTGACATTTTTTTCCCTACTCTTTTCTGACTGTTTTTCACTAATCTTGCATTTGGCTAAGGTCAGTGTCACTACTGGCAGCATGAGGCAATACTTGGACCCTACAGAGGTTGCACAGGTAGTCGAACTCCTCCAGGATGGCACATCAATACATGCCATTGCCAGAAGGTTTGCTGTGTCTCCCAGCACAGTCTCAAGAGCATGGAGGAGATTCCCGGAGACAGGCAGTTACTCTAGGAGAGCTGGACAGGGCTGTAGAAGGTCCTTAACTCATCAACAGGACAGGTATCTGTTCCTTTGTGCAAGGAGAAACAGGATGAGCACTGCCAGAGCCCTACATACTGACCTCCAGGAGGTCACTGGTGTGAATGTCTCTGATCAAACAATCAGAAACAGACTTCATGAGGGTGGCCTGGGGGCCCCTGGGGGCCCCACATCCTCTAGTGGGCCCTGTGCTTACTGCCCGGCACCATAGAGTTCAATTGGCATTTGCTACTGAACACCAGAATTGACAGGTCCGCCACTGGTGGCTGAAAGAATGATTTTCTTTATCCCCTCAGAGACCCCCGGTCTGTGGAGAGACTCCTGGTTTATCAGCAGAATTCTGGGAACACCCCATGAACACAGAAATAACGGAAGCTTATGTTCAGAGATGTTCCAAGTTTATTAGACATTAGTAAGATTATATAGAATACAGATAAAATAATGGAGGGGGGAGCGAGTTTCAAAACTGTAACTTGTAAGTTTCCATCATGAGCTAACTACATGAAACATGACATATACATTTCTTGGTATAAATTGTTTTGGCTAGCTTTCTGAGAAACAACCAGACAAAGACATTGTCAGGGTCATGTTAGCTTCTGTTGATACATCCTTGAACAACTAAAACAGTTTCATTAAGCTTCTAATATATCTGCAAAAAGCTAACCTAATACTTAAAATGGCGTACATAAAACAAAATGGAGGTTATCTAGATCCTTTCAATCCCCTCTTAGATCATGAACATGATCTCAATTCTTTACCTCATTCATCTTTTTGTACATAGCCAGATAACCTTCATTTGTATTTTGCGGCTTGGTAGCTTTAGCAATGCAATATAATGAACATTTAAAACATAGATATAAAGATAAAACAAAAAACAATATCATGAC
>CATNWA010002481.1:0-22499 GCA_951230385.1 Staurois parvus | reverse complement strand
AAAAGGTAATCGTTGTTGGAAATGTGTTTGCTCCCCAGAAACAGGGCCTGTATAGAGGAAAAAAAGAAAAGCATAAAATCCTACAACAATTAGGAGTTTAAAAGAGAGGTCAGGTATGTTATTTTATATTATATATATTATATTATACACACCACACACCAAAAACACACCCACACACCAACACACCACAATATCACAAAATATATTGCCAGAAAAAATTGGGTGCCCCCCAATGATTGGATTAGGTTTCCCAAAATACCTCCGGGGCCAAGGGAAAAAATCAAGCACTAGGACGAGATGCTTCTACAAAAATTTGTAAAAAGTGGGTCGCTCTCAAAAGCTGTAAATTAAAAGAGTGGTACTGTGATAGGTTGCACCTGTGCAGTAAGTCCATTCGTGAAATTTCTTGCTACTAAAATATCCTGACCTAAACTTGACAAAAACCCTTTGGGATGAATTGGCAGGACGTGAGCCGGCTTCCCGTCCGACCAGTGCTGCCCTCACAAATGCTTCGGAAGAATGGTAAAACCTTCCCATAGAACCCCCTCTTAAACCTTGTGGAAACCTTTCCAGAAGAGGAAGTGTTTAGTGAAAAAGGGTATATATATAAAATATATATATATTTATTAAAATCTTGTCAAGGCTTCTCTGTGAAGTGGGTCCCAAC
This sequence comes from Staurois parvus, assembly GCA_951230385.1. Taxonomy (NCBI): domain Eukaryota; kingdom Metazoa; phylum Chordata; class Amphibia; order Anura; family Ranidae; genus Staurois; species Staurois parvus. The sequence goes on along the minus strand of CATNWA010002481.1, from coordinate 21,832 downwards.
TCTAATCTATGAAGTCTCCATCTTGGGCAATACAAAAATGGTTTCATAAAAAATTAGGTATGCCTGGGGGTTTAGCCCAATGCTTAATAAAATACTAGCTTTTTAAAGAAAGGACTGGAAAGGGTACACAGAAAAAAAACACAATACAACAATTTCCTAGCACACTTCCAGTTTTGTCACTAATAAACAAAAAACAAAACAAAAAAAACCAATACTGATATTTTAATTTCATATGTTTGCAAAAATATGTGGAAGCCACAACGCTTTTCAAGGTAAAATCTGTTTCTGTTGTAATTGTGAAACAGTGTACATTTTTCTGTAAGTGATAAGTGTGGGAAGTTTTGAAAAGCCTGTCCATGAAAACTTTAAAAAGCTTGTAATAAATAGACTGGAACCGTTGCCATTTTTGGTCTCAGTGATTGTGGCCAGGTATGGACCATTAAAAATTTGTATTGTTAACGGCAGAAAATTTAGCTTTAAAAAAAAGTGTTAGTGACCTCTTAGTTTTAGGGACTAGGGGCAAATTTTTCCCAAAGTTCTTCCTTCCCGGCAGAGACTCCGTAGCTTTCAAATTTTTTAAAATATAAAATAAAAGGTAAAATTTTTTTTTAGTTTTGGTAGGTGGAGAGGGGTGAGAAACCTGTCAGTTTTTGTATTTGCTGTCTGTGTCCCTTTGGGGGTTTTTCCCATAAAAGTAATGAAGGGGAAATCTTCAACAGAGACATGTTTAGGTTACCTCGTGGTCCCCAAGGAATTTCCCTTTATTTGCAGGGATTTCCTGTTTGGAATGGGACAGGAAATGAAGGATAAACTCCCAATGGGGCCAAAATGGCAAAAAAAAAAAATGACAGGGGTTATAACCCTCCCTTTCGCTACCAGACGTAATAAAGAAAAAGTTTTGTTATAGTTCTATTGAAACACAGAGAAACTCTAAGAGAGAAAAGGTGAGCTGAGCTTCTAAGTCACTTGCTTTGAGCAGGGTGGGTTTGATGCTGCCGGGGGTACAGGGTAGACTAAAAATCACTGTGGGGGTTTCGGGGGGGAAGGGGGGGGGAATAATTACAGATTTAAAAAAAAAAAAAAACAAGCTTCCCCGCGCTCTGCGTTCTTGGATCTAGAAAAAAATATTAAAATTTTTCATAAGAAAATGGGGGGGTATAAAAAAAATTTTGCATGGGACTGTCCTCAAAAATAAAAAGCGAATCCCAACACCCAAACAACAAAAGGTTGGAACCTTTACTCGTGGTGAATCGATCCTGTCATTCAAAAACCCTGAACCTGGATAATTAACCGCTGGGAAAGTTTAGTGAAGTTAGTTTTATGCTTTATAAAAAGGTCCCCAGTTGTGATTTTTGATTTATGATTGGCTTTTAATCTATGTATAAAAAAAACTAAAACCTAAATGATCCATGTGGGGAATTTCTTTTAAAGCAGTCAAACCCGGCATTCATGACATTCACTAAGGTGAATCCTCCAGGTGCTTTTTATAAATGAAGTGTTGATCACCCAGTGAAGTTTTTGGTGAAAGTTGCATTTACTGCTTTATTAAAAAGCCCCCTTTGTGTCCAGGTGGTGGGATTTTGACACATTTAGGATTTGAGGAGAATCCATACAATTTCTATATCTTCATTTTCTGGGATAAAAAACATTTGATTGTTTTGTTTTTAATTCCCGACAAAAAGCGGAGGGGCTTTAGTCCTATTTATTTTCTTTGAATTTTTTTTTTTAAAAGTAAATGAGTGGACAATTGCCCACCTGATTTTAGTGGGGTGTCTGTAACCGTTTAAAAAAAAAAATTTTAATTTAACCCGCTGCCGCACAGAAAAACATTTGTGCAGCCGCAAAAAGGGTGGGCTGTAATGTCCCAAGGCTCACATATGCGTATGGGTGGCCAACTTTCTGTGCAGAAGCGGCCCCATTTTAAACACTCCCGCTTCAAGGATAGCTCTCGGTCCCCACTAATGTTCGGTAGTGGGGGGGGCCCGTTGCCTATCATGTGACTGTGACGCCAATCCGTGACCCCACAATCCCCGACCCTTCCACCTGGCAGGCATTCCAATCTTTTTAAGGGAACCATAGTGGGCTGAAAAGGGGTTAAATTGCCCCATGTAGTTTATTCTTTTTAAGAAAATGAACTGCAGAGTCACCGCTGGAAGGGGAAGAAAAGGTAGTGAGTGCTGGAAGAACCCAACCTGGACCAATTCAAGCTTCGCTGTAAAGCTTGAGGTAAAATTTTTTCCCCGTGCCTGAGCACAAATGTTCTTTATGGCCTGTAAAACTTTAATGTTTATTTTGGCAGCAGGTTCCTTTTTTGGGTTTTAAAAACATGGCATGGAAGTCCTAAAGAAAAACGAGGGGTCAGAATGTGGGAAAACCCCAGCTGAAAAAAAAAAAAACGTAGGTGGGTAGAGCCTTTTTGAGAAAATAATTTTACCCTTTTTTGTAAAAAGGGTGGATAAGCAGTGAGTCTGACGGGAATCTCAGACTTTTTGAGGTGTTACCCCCTAAGACTGCCGTGCCTGCATGGGGAAAATCAAAAACACAGCCTTGTTTAAAATTTTAAAAACCTTGCTGAAGATTCCCCGAGAAAATTTTATGATCAAATTTCACCTGTCATTTTACCGCAGAGCTCTTTTAATGTGCAAAAGACTAAAACCCCTTCCCTTTGAAAACTTTGTGGGGAATATGACCTGTAAACTGTCTGCATGACGGTTAACAATGTGCAAATGGTCTGATCAACATGCAAAAGGAAACGTTGAGACCGGATACAAATAGATTTTGATATAGGGCTGTAGATATTGCACGGGGTTAGCTATTACAGTGTTATTTCCGAATATATTATTGGCAACTGAGCAGTAGTGGCTTTAGAAAAAGTTTTTTTTTGTACATTTCCAAAATAATAAAAAGTATATGTGTTAAAATATTACAATTCTAAAAAAAAAAAATGCGAATGCTCAGCCCTTTTTTAAGGATAATAAGGAAAATTTCCCTCTTTTTTTTTTTCTTTGCTCCTGCATCTGAAGAAGAATAAAAAAGGGATATAGATGTATGTGGATCTTGTGTGAAAAAAAATTGTTTCTGTTTTCTCCCTTTTTTTTTGTTTTAAACGTGTGCAAACTGTTGGTTCATATAAATCCCGTATAATAATAATTATATATTAAATTTTATATATTATTACACACACACACAAAGCATGTGAACTCCACAGTGCTGCACTAACGCCCCCCTCCAGCACTGGCAGAAAAGGGGGAAAGGGCCCCCGACTTTACTGAAAATAGTTAGAAAAAAACTGGAATTAATAGGTTATGTATTTCGCATTTTTTAATTTATTTTTTTTTTTTCTATTGACCTTTAAAAATTTCTGTATTTTGGGATTTTTACCAACCCGGTTTACGTACTGCACCCTGAATGTTTTTTTACATGTATATACATAAGTAAAGGCTACCCACCACCACCCTTGTAAAAAAGGAAGGACCCCTGACTTCAATGAATGGCCCGAAAAAACGGGGAATTAATACATGCATTTGAGGTTGTTTTTTTTTTTTTTTTTTAATAAATACTTATTTGATTAAAAATTTTTCGTTTTTGCGTTTTATACCAACCTGGGGTTTACAGTATGCACCCAAAGATTTATTTTCACATGCCAATACATGAGTAAAAGTACCTGCTACAACTGGTGTGAAGAAAAAGGACCCATGACTTTCCGGACTAGTTAGAATAAAGCTTGAAACAAAATATGTATTTTAGTATTTTTTGATTTTATTAAAACTTTTTAGTATTTGGTTTTTTTTTTTTTTTTTTTTTAACTAACCTGGGTACAGTACTGAAATAATGAACTTTTTTACATGCTAATGCATGGTAAAAGCCACCCCCCCCTCCGGTGACAAAAGGAAAAACCCCCGACTCATTTTGACTGCCAGAACAACTTGGAATAATATATGTATTGAGATTTGTTTTAGAAATTGTTTTTATTTTAAAAAAATTTAGTATTTTGGGGATTTTTTTTTTTTTTTTTAAATTCCTGGGCTCACGTACTGCACCCCTGAACATCTTAAACCCCTTGACCGCCATTGCAGTTAAACTACATTCGGGCCAAATATTTAAAAGGTTTGTATAGCTATGTGTCTTAAATGCCCCAAACCGTGTTGACTTAGTAGACTGATCACAGGCAAATTTAAAAGAGCCAAGAAGTGTTCGTGCCTAGTGATCCCCCTGAAAGTCTAGAGACAAACAGATGGAGACGGTTAGGGGATTCTGGGGAGGTAACAAAAGGGATTTACATGCAGGAAATACAAATATGAGGTATTCCTAAGTATATAAATGATCGAGGAAATATAGAGCAATAAATGCAGCTAAATTCTAATATAGAGGACCAGTTGCTCCAAGGATAAGGGTTGGAAAAAACAAAAATAAAAAAACATTTGTAAAATGGCCCCATAGTGTAGTAAACAATCTACACTTGTAAAGTGGTAATAAACTCTGTTCTTTACAAATTTGCTGACAGGCAGGGTTTTTATAACAGAAGAGACCCTGAGGTCTCTTCTGTAATAAATGCTCTACTGCGTTGTCAGCGGGTATTGTGATCTAAGCATGCATGCACAGCTCAGACCGAAACTTGGGGAAACCGCTCTGCGTGCCGCTGCGGTGTGACTTCATGTGCATGAATGGGAGTGATGTCACGGCAGCCTGGTCAATCAAGCGGCTTTAAGATTTGGAACCCGGAACTCTTTGGGAGCCGAGATAGCCCCGAGCTAGAGGTCTTTGTTTGTAGGCAAGTCTCTCACAATGTACTAGTTTGCTGTGCATCCCAGTTTCATTATGACCTAACCTGCAGGGAGCACATTATTTCAGTTTCTCATAGAGACCTTTACTACCACTTTAAGGAAAATGGAGTAGAATGCACTCACCAGAACAAACACTGGGAACAATGACATTGTCATGTTTCACATGACTGTCAATGCCTTTAAGGGTTTCTATATCTTGTCTCTGCTCCTCCCTTTCCTTTTGGGTTTAGCTAATGCTGTATAGTTATTCCACCCTTTTCCCAGTAAGGCATTGCAGCAAGCCTCATGGCAAGAAACAGAAACAGTATGATCTTTGACCTATGGAATTTCAATTGTTGTAAGATTTCTCCGTTTATGGAATAAAAATTCACAAGATTTTACAAGATATCATTCTCATTGAGTCACTGATGTGGTATCCAACTGAGGTTGAAGTTATCGCTATCTCATCACAACTGTAAGTTACAGAAATCACACTATCAATGCTTAGATTGGAGAGACAAAACAGACATGACTGGCCACAGATAAGAAAACAGACCACCACCCAGGAGATGGAATGCTTTGATATAAAAAAAAAAAAAAAAATACAAATTAAAAAAATAAAACACATCATACTGACCTGCTCAGCAGTGGTTTTGCACAGAGTAGTCATTCCTTCCTCTTCTTGGGACCCCCACTGGAATTCCTGGCCCCTCCCTCTGTTAGGTGCCCCCATAGCAAGCGGGTTTGCTATGTTGGCACGTATAGAATGCATAAAGGGTTTAAAAAACCTTGAGCCTTTATTAACCACTTTAACAGTGTGGGAGGAGACCGGCAGCGTGGTTAGCGGTATGTCAACAATTCAAACTCTGCCTCTCATAGGAACAACAGTTCAGTGATGAGAACTCCCCTTCATCAGTCTTCCATACAGGCTACTTCCTGCCTTTTAAACCTGGACTTAGCAATAAAAGGATTATGATTTATCTTTTTTTTCCAGCTCAACAGCATTCCGAAAAAGCATCAAATACTACCTTTGCACCAGGGTATGATTATTTTGACAAAACAGGTTACATTATGTAAAACAATATAACAAATGTGAAAAACCTGTATATAAATCTGAGTTATCAAATAAAAAACCTTAAAACTACATATATACACACAATAAAAGTTAAAAAAATCTTGGGCAGGAAATCTTTTCGATGTCTCATAAAATTACTTAAAATCCTCTTTGGAAAATGTAGATTTTAAATGTAAATCTATAACAATATGAAAAAATATACAATGGTTTGTGCAATTTTAAGAAATTTACGAAATACACACTATGGGACATGTACCGTATATTTCCCCCAAAAATTTAATAAATTTAATTTTTCATTTTTATGCTTTTTCAGCCCTATGCACACTGGCTTAAATATTGTCTGTAGAAGCAGCTCAATGTTACTCTATGAGTCAATGCACATTAGGACGATTAGAGGATATTTTGAGCTCAACATTTAGAGGCAGGGAAAAAAAACCTTCTGGTTTTCGTTTTTGATTTGAGCATTCTGGCAGAAAAAGCACTAAACTCACCTTAACTGTGTACAAAAAGCACTCTAAAATCAGTGTTTTTTTTCTAGCCCAGTGTGCATGGAGCCTTCTTGAGATTAAATTATAGTCTATACATCAGGTTTTTTTTAAAGCCATCTGGTGAGAGACTATCCAACAAGGCCTTTTACAACAAACTTTTTTAAACCTTTCACTGTCATTCAGAGACACTGCCTCTACCCCAAAAGAATCCCAATAAACTTGAGTCATTTCCATGGGTTAAGGCGAAATGCCAGGATGCATTGGCGTTGATTTACAAAACTCTGGAGAGTACAAAATCTGGTGCAGCTCTGCATGGGAAAAACCAATTTCAGCTTCCAGGTTTTTATTTTTGTCAAAACGTAATTGAACAAGCTGAAATTGGAAGCCGATTGGCTGCAATACGCAGCTGCCCCCACATTTTGCAATTTTCAGTTTTAGTAAATTAACTCCTTTGGTGTGAGCCATTTTCTAAATTTCTACGATGCTTGCCAAAGTGTACCTTTAGTAGCCTAATAGTTCTGTTCCACCTGCTATAACCACAGGGGCGGTGGGACAATACATCACATAAAAAAGTGGGACAAGTAATAAAGTCCCTGATCCCATAGGACCAGCCATCAGAATCTTAAAATGACTTCTGGCCGTGATTGATGTGACTACAGGCCTTCTTTCCCTACATTGATAAGATCCTGTAGGAGACAGAAAAAAGGGGATATTAGACATATGGAACTGAGGCTTTTTTCTTTAACCTAGGGGGGCAAACAAAAGCCTTCACACTTGCCTTTTAGAAAAATCACTCCCCAGGTTTCTTGGGATGCCGGCGCTGTAGTTTCAGGCTATTTTTAGTATAATGTAAAATGTGTAATGTTGATCATGGTCTAGTACATTTGATAATTGCTTTTAACTGCCTATGTAAATTTTTTGGACAATAAATTCTATACTTTTCTACATATATTATTTTTGTTTATTGTCTCGACACAACAAAAGCCTTGGGGAATAAATCTTTTTTTAATGATGTTGTAGAAGACTAGTTCATTTAATGAGCGTTTCCCCCATAGCCTATTTTTATATGAAGTTGTTGCACATTTACTATACCGCTTATGTTTTACATTATTTCACCCATTTGTTTGCTTTAGCGTTATGAACATTTTTCCAAATAATCATACCTCTGGTTGCAAGTCGTGCTGTGAAGGAGTGGAATTTGTGATTTAGATTTGTCACTGCCCACACTTCGCCCTTCTTCCATGCCAGGATAGCGTTGCATCCTCAGGGAGGAGATATGTTTTCCCTTTGCCAGTGGCCAGGGGAGGATGCTGCATTTATAAACTCTGGTATGAAACTTTGGTCTTTCCACCTCCCCTTGTGCTTTGTTCATGTAAGGGCTTCGTACACACTTGACTGTTTTTCCAACTCTGCCAAACGCCCCTATAGCGTTTTGACAAGCATTGCTTTGTGTTGGTCCACGTTTGTGGAGCGTTTTAATGCTCTGCAACGCCGCATGCCTTTAGCGGAAGTTGCTTGGCATTGCCAAGCATTAAAACGCCCCGCAAACGTCTATAATGAAGTTAGTAATGGGGTTAACCCGCTCCGCAAACGCCCACAAACCGCATCGCCGACCGCACACCGCGAACGCAGGACGGGCGTTTGCGGAGCGCAACCATAGATCTTGAATAGGAGGCCTTTAAAACTCCTCCTGAACTCTACCAGAGGCGACCGTATTGCAGAATTTGTGCAGCAGAATTTTCCCAGGCATTTGGGAAACGGTTAATTTTAAAATACGCTTCCCAATCGCCTGTCATGCCTCTTGCTAAACAAGGCTAGTGGTAAACCTGGGCTGTGGAGTCCAGGAGTCGTGGTGTCCGGAGGTAATTTTTGGCGTTACCTGGAGTCGAGACCTCGAGTCCGGGCCAAACAATGGCTCCGACTCCGATTAATTTTTAGATTGGAAATTAAAAAAAAAAGCAAGTTTAAATGTCCCAATTCACAAAAAGTTTATAATTATGGACTTCTCTACTTCTCTCTATCGTTAGTGATTGTTAATCGTGGCCAGGAATAGTTACATGCAAAATGCCACCCACCCAATTTCAGTGTCGAAAGATTACATTGTCCACAGGTAAAAGGTTTTGGGCATAAAATTAGCTAATCTTACATAATTTGTGGGGTGCTGAATGAAACGAAAATGACCCTAAAAAAATGTTGATTGGCTCTAGTTTCCATGATATATTCACCCATCTAATGACGTAAGCCATTCAATAATTATGATGCAACTTCAGCTGCATATTGCGCAAAATTGATACTGGTGACCAATAGAAAATTGCATGTTATCCTGAGATGATGCAATATGAGCCTTTAATTGCATCACTTCACTGCATAAAAGCTGCAGTATCTGTAGCTGATTGTAGTTCGACAGCGTCTTTACATTTAGTTTTTATGCTTATATAGGCTACTCAGTAATGCCTCGAACTTGTGTGAATAATGCAGATAATTTCTGCTATATCTGCGGTGAAATAAACTTTGATCTCACAAAAAGGATGGATAACAGGAATGATTTAAGAAGCCTACAACTTGTATTTTGGCTGCAAGATAGGAGACCAGGACAAGAGCTGGGCACCAATATATGCTGCCATTCTTGTGGTGGACGGCACTGGAGCAATGGTTTGAATGGAAATAAGGCCAATCTAAGCCTTTCGCTTGTGCCAATAATTTGGAGGAGGAGCCAACAGATCATGTTAGTAATTGTTACTTTTGTAAGGTGGGCCCTCCAATTGTCAAAGGGCTAAATAAGAAGAAAAAGTTATCTGTGGCCACATAACCAAATAATTCCATAGGCAATACGTCCAGTTCCTCATGGAGAGGGGCGACCAATTTCCTAAAGCACCCAGAAGTCCCTTAGTGGTTGAGTCAATGTGTTGAGGAAGTACCTAAAGTCGTTGTAAGTCACAATGCAGTTGTAAAGAGATAGCCTATCCTCGTATTTACAAGAGAAAAGCCAAGAGAAAGCTAAATCGACACAAACTGAAGACAAAAAAACTAGTGAGAAATCCTACAGTATTAAAATGAAACAACTTAGCTTTATGGCTATAATAATTTTCTTGGTAATCTATAGCAATATAGTATGCCATTTAGGCATTGTTATGTAGTCAATAGCACTTGCTTTTATATTTGTGGAAAAGAAATCTATCTATATAATTATTGTGCATTATGTGAGTCATTACGCCTATAGTAGGAAAACTTTCCGTTTTACGAAAAAAACTAGAGCCAATTGACAAATTTTCATTGTTATATTTGAAACTTCAGAATGTGAAAATTCATTAAGGGAAATGGATCCCTATTTGTTTTTCCAAAACTTGGCAAAAAAAATAAAAATTTTGTATGAACAGCTGTTATTTTCACACAGCCCTAAAACTAATAAAGTTTGACTTACGAGCCTCTACATGAAAGAGGCATTCGGGCAGAGGCAATTCTCTTCCTAAGAACTCTACATTGATTTGAATATGAGATTTGCCTAAGCCTTTATAAACTCCATTTCAAGAATAATATAACCCATTTTCTTCTAAGGTTTTTACAGATGTTGTTTTTGGTTCATATAGAAGAAGCTTTGTTTTTTGTTCTAAAACAACCAAATACAATGTGGTATTGTATTTTTGGACTGGTTAAAGTTCCAGTTACCTGAAGAGTTTATGCCTGCTGCTATTTCAACTAACCAGCCCCTTGTTTAATTAATAAAAAAAAATTTAATATAATAAAACTTTGTTTTTCATTGTGTTTAGGTCTTTTGCGTAAAATGTTCATATACATTAGGACAGGTTGGCTTCCCAGCCAGTAGACCTGTTGGTAATGACATGTATGGTTTTGCACTTTCATACTTCACAGGAATGTATAAAATACAATCGCATATTAAATACAGAGGAGTCGGAGGGTACACAAGAACTGATGAGGAGCTCCCGGAACATTTATCTACCGGACTTCCACATGCCCAGGTGTAAACAATGGCCTAAATTTGCATCGAACTCTGGTGATTTTCTCTCTCAGTTTTTTATTGAGAAAACAGTTCAAATTGTATTGCATAAAAGGTAATTCTATGTGATACTGTTGGATGATTTTATACCATAGGCCTGCATGAAAATATACTGTACGTTTTAATTACAACATAAAGGAAGTGTTCCTCTTTCCCTGAAAATTTGCATCACAAAGCCCTAGCCTGTGTCCCTTCCACAAATTTAGGCCCAGCTATGTACAAAATAGAGCGGAAGAAGAGGCTTGTATGTAACAAATTAAACATCCAATGGTACGTGATTAGTCCGAGGATACTCCAGAGCAGGCACAGTGTGATGAAAGACTTGACAAGACAATCCTGACTGCGTCTCCCTGCTAAGTTGCGCACAGACATAAAGGCAAGCTGCCCAATTGCTGTCTTTCAGCAAGTACAATTTGCACATGGCTTTATCAATAACCCTGGTGCTGAATTTCAAACAGACTATATTTGGTTTCCAGTCGATTAAGCTTTAAGCTGTCAGCAAACAGGACTTTTAAGTTAATTTTGAGCCACTGCAAATCAGCTCAGGGGTTGAGAAAGGACAGAGTCGCGTGCCACTAAGGAAAAGACAGTTTAATTGCTGCTCTATTGCTGTAATATGCGGCAACCTGTCTGCTGGATTGTGGTTTGTCAATTAATCACAAGTGAATGGTTACAGCAGTGAGTCTATGGTGTATGTGGCTGAGACTGGGATTACAGACAGTTGTGTTCCTTTGGTAAATGTTGCCAGGCCCTTGAACAAGTGTTAGTAGGAACATTCTATTACAATGTAATAATGCTAAATTTGCATCCCTAAAAGGAAGATGGTTATATCTACACATTCATGGTCTATACTAAGTTTTTTTTAAGGTTATATTTAAATCATATTTTATGCCCTTTAACACAATTCTTAACTTTGCTATGTACTTATGACCAATCCACTTGTTTATACACTAAACAACCAAAAATTTGTGAACACTTGACTATTACACATATGTGGGTTTGTTGGCTATTCCACACTAAAAGTATGGGTATTAGGATTGGGGATTTTCCCCAATCCTCCCCCCCCCCCCCTTTGCAGTTTTAACCACCCACCTCCACTCTTCTGAGAAGGCTTTTCACTTGACTTGGCATGGGTCTTTGGGAATTTGTGCCCATTCAGCCAAAATAGCATTTGCAAGGTCAAGTACTGATGCTGAGGAGAGAAAACTTGGCTTGTAATTGGTGTTCCAATTAATTGAAATTCCAGCAGGAAGGACAATCAAGTTGCTACACAACAAGCATCTTGACTTGATGTTCCAGGATAGTTACTCCGAAAGATGGTCCACCTGAAGGATCCCTGTTGTCTTTTATAAAACAGGGAAAGCCAAATTGCAAGGATTATCTTCAAACCAGCGTTTCCATGGAAACCTAGAGGTTCCTTCAGAGGTTGCAAGGGGTTCCTTGAGCAATCAGCAATTCCACCCTCTCCAGATAAGTTCCCACTGACACCATTGATCTTTTTTAGCTTACTGATAAACAAGTTAATTACTTCTCAATGACCACCAAAGTGTACGGAACATTCTTCCCACAGACCATCATACTAATCAATTAGAGTTGTTAGATATAGCAATTTTTAGCAAGGGATCCCTCTTTGTTGAAGAGGTATGACAAAGGCTGGCCTAATGTGTCAGTGCAAGAAATATTATTTTTTTCATAGCCACCAATGAAATATAAACTGCCTTGGAAGTTTAAATGTGACTGATATAAAAGAAAACACAGAGAGAGAGGTTTCACAGCACAGGCTTCAGAAAGCAGGACCAAACCCACCATCTTAATCCTGTCTACAGTGATTGCTGATACTCAGATTAAAGGGATGTATATAGTGGCAATAAAACAATGGTTGCTGGACATTATTACTAGCAGTTGATTTGCTGGTGTAATTTGCTTCATGAATTGATTGATAAAAAAAAAAAAAAAAAAAATTAAAATTAATAAAAAAAAAAAAAAGGTGAAGCTTATAGGCAAATGGCCAAGTACACATTGAAGACTGAAGTGTGAACTGAGTTAATCTGCCAAAAAATATGATAGTACTGTTCAGCCACGTTTTCTAATCCTCAACAGAAAATGAACACATGAGAACACTACTGGAGCTTGCCAGAATAAACTAGAGAACTAAACATACTCAATAAAAGAAAAGGTTTCGTCCTCAAAATATTTTATGAACCATCAAAAGTGAGACCATCATATATTATTATTTGTCTTTACTATATACATATACTACTTTATTGGTTATTTGCAAAAACCACATACTTGTAAATATCACCAAATAGCTTGTTACAGTACAAGATCATGCCAATGCACAATATTGACAACCAGGTTTTAATGTGCTTTCTAAAAAGGAACACACCCGCCCAGCGAAGAGTATTGTCACCACATTCCTACATTTTTTGGCGTCAGAGTTATTTCTCAAGCTAGCAAGATTTTTCACACCTCCCATTATATAGGCACCGATACATGTACATGGGCGATTTGACGCTCAGGTCTCAGCTGTCACATGCGAAAGAAAGGGGTGCCCCAAACAAAAAAAAAAAAACAAAAATAACTAAACCCCCAAAAGCCAGAAGCTCATCTGCTATTATAGAAATGGAATGAGGCACAATGACATAGCAAGGAGACAGATGACACAGAACACAGATAGCCTAGATTCTTCTAGCGCTAGAGGGGCTTGGAGCTATACAGTAAGCGCATGACATTCTTCCACTAAAATAAGTGCAAAGCTGGGCAGTGTCTCGTTAAAAGAGCGTAACTTTCACACCAAAAAGGGGGAAGACATAGAGCTGTTTCTCCCTCATTTCACCGCAACTTCTATATAATACTGAACAACTTTTTTGGGGGGACAGAGCGTAATGAATAGATGGTTTTGACAGGATACCACAGCACCCATAATCTGAGCTTACGACCATCTAGGCGATTAGAACAAATGTTCGCTCCCCCATTATCTCCCCGCAGCTCTTGGGACACGTCAGAGGTCCCAAGAGATTGTGGACCATTCACAAGGCTGCAGTTCGCACATGCATTGTGGGCAGCCGGCTGTACAGTCACAGCTGCCTGACCACAGTTAAGATGCCAGTGCCAAGGACCAAAGAGTAGTGAAGGAACCCTCTTGGGTGAGCATGGCACTGGATCCTTGGACAGGTGAGTGGCTGGTTTTGTAGCTGCTGTCTTCATTTTCACAGAAATGACTGGAGAACACTTTAATCATAAACTATGATTAACACAGCAGCTCCAGGACAAAAGGCAAGCATCAAAACACACTGTTGAACTACATTGCGTCACTTTTCTTTGTTTCTGTTATAAAATTCTGCAAATAAATAACAAAATGTCAAAATGTATTCTGCTAACATCTCTTTGGTGAAAATCATAATAATAATTGAATTTATATTTTTTTTTAAAAATGTGTCTTATTTTTTTAACATTTTTTTTTTTTTACGATTTTTTCTTCAGTACACTGACCAAAGCAACACAATTTTCCATAAAAACATTAAAATACTTGGGCAAGTGATCAGGATTTTTTTTTTTTAACATTTTATGATTGGAATACCAATGTATTTTTGATTTTTCCCCAATATTGTTTTACTGAATAAAACGGAATATCCGTCTTTTGTGATTAGCTGTGATTGCGCAAACTGATACTGATCAGATGGGTGTGATTGGCCCTGCCGTATCTGTGACTGCCTTTTGACCAGTCACAGCAAAACAACTAATTGATACAATGGATGGGCAGACAGGAAGCCTTTCCTTTGTAACGTTGACTGTGTCTGCTGTAAATTGGTCACAGTGGTCATTGACATGGCAATGGGTGGTATAGTGATATGCCCTAGGCTGTGCCCCATGGAAAGACGGGTAATAGATTGCCCCCGCTGATGGCCCTGCGGTGGCTCATTTTGACAGGAATTATATGAGCCCAATCAAAACGGGAGTGCCCTCCCCCAGCTGTCAATTGCTACGGGCCCGGTGTTTTTAATCTACAGAGCATTGGGGGAAAAAAAGACACCCCTGGCCCCCTGTTATGCAGCTAACTGAACACAGGGTTACCCCCAAAAGGGTGCCGGAACGTCATAAAGAGAAAAAACTCAATAGAAGAAGCACCAGACTAAATTCATGAAGGCTTTCCAAATGCTTTAATGATTCACAAAAAAGACACCTTTCTGGGGCAAAAAACTTCCCCCCTTCTCTGGCCTATATGAAAATCCTTTTTAAAAAAAACTTTATACTTTTGTAAATTTTAAAAAAAGTTTGGGGGTACAGTTAGGTCTTAATTTGGACACAGGCAAATTTTAGATTTTCGGTATTTCCAAAAATTTTCAAGTTATAGTTCTATAATGGATGGGGGGCTAAAAGGACACCTCAGGTTTAATTTTAGGGTTGTACACCCCAAACTGGAGGAAGGGTTGGGAAATTAAAACTTTAAAGAGTCCCATCCCCCCTTTTTTTAAGGGGGACCAAAGTATTTGAAAAAAAAAATTGAACAAAAGCTGTTTCAGGCCAGGTGTGGGCTACCCCTTCGTTATTTCTTCTCAATTAGATTTTCTGAAATGAAATTGTCCCTGTGTCCAATTTATGGGCCAAAACGTAAATATCAATTTATACCGCGCCTAAAAAAAGTCATCAAGTACGGATCAAAACCCTTGTAAAAAAATTTAGTCCTCATGCCCGCTGAACGTTTGCGTGTGAAGTTACGTTAAAAATGTGAGTTTTTATTTTTTTGTTTTGTGTTTTTGCATTAGGTTTAGCAGATTTCCCATTTTTAGCGGGGTTTTTTTTTCCCCCCCAAATTTTTTGGGGGGGTCAAAAAAGAAAAAAAAACTCCGGTTTGCGACGGTTTACTGATTTTTTGCATTAGAGTGTTTTTTACAGCAAAAAAAAACTCCTCTAAAAACCCATAGCCCTGGGGGGGGGGGGGGTGTTTCCAGCCAAAAAAGTTGTTTTCAGTCTATGTGTACATGGACACATGGAAAAACAGTGGGGGGTTTATAGCTGTAAAAAAAAAATATAAAAAAGCCATAGTAACTGATCAGCTTCAACCCCCCTTGTTCAATTTAAAACTTGACAAAAAAAACCCCTTGAAGCTGATTGGTCCTATGCACAGCTGCCCCAGATTCTGTGGGCCCCCTTTTTTTTAGTAAATTTTCCCCCAACGTGGTCTTAGTCGTAATAGGTTGTATTGGGCAGTGGCCCAAAAAAGTAAATATTTATCCCTAACTTTTTGATTTCAATTTTTTTATTCTGTATTTGTTAAAAGCCTTTAATTTTTCTAGCCGGGTTTTTAAAAGACAGCAGGGTAAAATTTTAAAAGTTATATTGAAGGTTTTTTCATTAACTGTATAAATTTAGGTTTTTTATTTGCCTTTGTTTTGCGTAAAACATATAAAAAAGTTTAGAGTTCACTATGGTTATGTTTTCTAAGGATGCACAAAAATCAATTTTAACCTTTGTAATGAAGTTTGTAAGATAGGTGTTATTAGGAGGTTTTTTAAAACCCTTAAGTTTATGAATTAAAGATTTTTGGGAAATTTGGGTTTTGCACTAAGAAAAAAAAAAAAAAATAAAAATAAAAGTCCACAGTCCCCCGACAAACCCCCAAGTAGGCATGTGTTGTTAGACTAAAGCCCTGCAATAGATTGAAAGATGGTCAGATCAGCTGAAACCCATGAATTTTGTTCCCTAAGGGCGGTGGTTGTTTGAAGTGATCATCAAAATTCAGTAAACCAGCCGGTTGGGGGTTTTTTTTTCGCTGACCATGCCCCCAGCTATTTAATTCTGCTGGTGGGGGGAAAGGTTCCCCCGCGTCTCTGCGGGTAACTTAGTAGACTTGTGGGAAAGGGTTCCCCCATTAACTAGGACTTTGTTGATGCAGGAAAAGGAATTTTGAAAGAAGAAAAGGAAAAAGGGAAAAGGAAAGGAAAAGGGAAGAAAGAAAAAAAAGAAAGAAAGAAAGGAAAGAAAAAAAAAAAAGAAAGAAAAAGAAAAAAAAAAAAAAGGAAAAAAAGAAAGAAAAGGGAAAAAAAGAAAAAAAAAGGGAAAGGAAAAAGAAAGAAAGAAGAAAAGAAAGAAAGGAAAAAAAAAAAGGGAAAAAAAGGAAGAAAGGAAAGAAAGGAAAGAAAGGAAAAAGAAAGGGAAAGAAAGGAAGAAAGGAAGAAAGAAAAAAAGAAAGAAAAAAAAAAAGAAAAAGAAAAAAAAAGAAAGAAAGAAAAAAAAAGGAAAGGGAAAAAAAGAAAGGAAGAAAAGAAAGAAAGAAAGAAAGAAAGAAAAAAGAAAGAAAGGGAAAAAAGAAAAAAGAAAAAAAAAAAAAAGAAAGAAAGAAAGGGAAAGAAAGAAAGGGAAAAAAAGAAAGAAAGGGAAAAAAAGAAAGAAAGGAAAAAAAAAAGAAAGAAAGGAAAAAAAGGAAAAGGAAAGAAAGGAAGGAAATAAAGGAAAGAAAAAAAAGGAAAAAAAAAAGAAAGGAAAAGAAAGGACGAAAGGACAGAAAGAAAGGAAAGGAAAAAAAAGGAAGGAAATAAAGGAAAGGAAAGAAAAGGAAAAAAAGAAAAAAAAAAAGAAAGGACGAAAGGACAGAAAAAAAAAGAAAGGAAAAAAAAGGAAAAAAAAGAAGGAAAGGAAAGAAAAAGGAAAAAGGAAAGAAAGGGAAAAAGAAAGGGAAAAAAAAAAGGAAAGAAAGGACAGAAAGGAAAGAAAGGACAGAAAGGGAAAAAAAGGACAAAAGGAAAGAAAGAAAGAAAAAGAAAAAAAAGAAAAAAAAAAAAGAAAAGAAAAGAAAGAAAATGGCATAATGTATGGCCTGCTTTAGGTTAGGATCATTCCAACTGCCTTTTGCTTGTTCATGGGTTTGGGAAGTGGTAAATTACCCAAGAAACTGGAGGTTCAAAAGGATGCTGAAATTATGAATCCAAAAAGGGGCAAACGTTTTTACAATTTTAAAAGAAAATAAAAGAATACACAGCCCTTGTCATGGCAGAAAGTGACAGAGCATTGAATCCTTTTGTACTTATCATTTTTTCCCTAAAACTTTTCATTCCGTAGCAGTTTTGTAAAATGTTTAAAAAATAAATACCGAGATGAAAAAAAGAAAGCTTTTAAAAAAATGAAAAGCAATAAAATCAAGCACTGAGCGTACGAAGGGTATTGCAGAGGATCCCGTTAAAGGGGCAGCATGGTGACAAAGATGAAAAAACTTTTTAAAATATTCCAATGGTAAAGACTTTAAAATCGATGTCTGAAATGGCCCTTTTTTTTCTTGCGGTTTTGGAAGGCACACAAAAAAAGCGAAAATCTTTCCCTTCTTCACAGTCAGTCACTGCCCTTTTAATGTGATTGCTTTACCACAATTTAATAATTGCAGGTCAAAAACTACGGCTTTCACCCGTTGAAAAGAGCGTGGAGGGATGGTACTTTTGGGAGCGAGCCCAAATTTTGGGCCCCTGGGAAAAAAAAACCGTTCTTTCACGTACTAGAATTATGGGGGAAAAAAAATACTGAAAGGGAGCCAAAGTGGGTTTAAACAGCTTAAAGCCCAAAAACCAGTTTGTTTTTTTTCCCCTAATTTTCCCCCCCTCCCATACAATTTTTTTTTAAACCATTTAGAATACCAGTACAAATCCCAAAAATCCAGTTGACGTTGGGACTTCACATGGTTTTTTTTTTGGGTGGAACCTGGCAATTAATATTCAGGGGGGTGGCACTGAATACTGCTCTTGCTGAATTGTTGGAGCCAAGGTAACAGTGTCCCACCTCCCCGGGGGTGTCTCTATGAAAAACTGTCATTTTTCCAATGGGTGTCAAACCCGTGGCCCTTGGAGCCCTTGATGTGGCCTTCGCCTGAACCAGGGAAGTGCACTTCTATTATATCCTGCGCTTTGGTGATCTTTTGAAAGGCACCAAAATTCTGAATCAGGGGTTTTGGTGCGCTTTTAGAAAACTGTAGAAAAATGGGAGATATGAAGTTTGGGTTATGGCAAGCACAGCTAACTCGCAAAAAAGCCACAGGTGAAAATGTGCTACATTCCCGGCAAAGGGGAACCAAGTGCATTGGTGAAAGAAGCCTTAGAGGGGGGTAGGCGTAAGGGTTGTTTCATTTGCAGTTTGGGGGGGGGCCCTAAAACCCCAAAGTTGGGACGTGTTTTTTACACACCTCATGGATGGGCATAACAAGGGGAAAAACCTGTCCATGTACACGGGTGTGCGGCTCCTTTTTTAAATTTTGTTTTCACTTTGCAGGAGGGGCAGCATATACAGGAACCTTCTTCTCCATTTTCTTCCTGCAACCGCTAAAAGCGGCTTCTCCCCCTCTCCCCGGGGATTTCAGCTGCCGCAGATGGAAAAAGTTCACTATGTTTTCAAAATAAAAAAAAATGTAAATTTTAAAAACCCTTTATTGTGGCCCAGTTGGCGGTTATCAAAATTTCTAAATGGCCCTGCTCTTCAAAATATTGAGTATTGAAAAAAACCCCCTTTTTCAGGAAGCAGAACTGAAAAAATTCCAAAGAGGGAGGGGGGTATTTCAAACCAGACTTTTTTTTTTGATCTGGATGAATTTTTTTGCCCGCACATGGAGTTTAAATTTTTGTTTTAGATGGAGTGAGATAGTCAAAAACCCCCTTTTATTTTAAATTTTTAGTTGTGTCCTGCCCTAGGGAGAGATGAAAAGGAGGAAAAACTAAAGTTTTTAAAATTGTGACATAAGGCATTTTTCTGGAGCAATTTCCTTGCATTCCCGATTTATTCCCGAACAGGAAAGACATCTCCCCTGACCCCAGATGGCATAAAAATATTAGGGTGCACCTTGTGCCACCCGATGTTCGGGATGGCCCAGGGGCATTAAGGAATTATTTTCAGGCTGTCCCGATCCTAAAATGAGGAATAAACCCTTTGTTTCTGGAAGGATGGAAGTGAGAAAACTATTAATACGCCCCTTCCCTCCCCAACACAAACCCATGGCTGGATTCATGAAGCCAGCTAGCAAATGCAACAATTACAGCTTCCAATTAACTTAACCTTTTCTTTTTTTTCTCCAGTGTTTTGGGTGTGAAAGCACATTAAAGTGTGCAGCCATCAATTTTAAGGAGCATACAAGAACGGGCAAAAAAACCCCCCACAAAATGTACCACCGCTTTTTTTTACTGATGCAGTACATCATCCCAAAAATTTTGTTGTGGAGGTGGGTTTGGGTGCCATTCAAAATAAATACCACTGTGAAGTATCAACAAAACATTACCACAATCTGTCTAAAAAAAAAAAAAAAAAAAAAAAAAAACTCAACACAACACACAAATAGGTGCAAACAGAAGAGCAGCCAGCACTAAAGATAAGAAAAACAACCAAAAAAAATATATACAAGAAAAGTGCAGCACTATATAGATAAATAAAATCATGGTCATCAAACCCAAAAAAAATTCCCCAAGTAACAGTGCCCATATTGCTGACAATAATCAAAGTAGTATTAGTTCCTAGATTGTAAGCCCCAAGGATCAGGCCCTCTATCCCTCTTATTTTAAAACTATATTTGTTGCTGTATTGTCTCCCATTATATTGTAAGCGCTGAGCAAAATGTTGGCGCTATATAAATCCTGTATAATAATAACAGTCAAAAGGGTCCATCTTATTCAAAAGAAAAAAAAAAAAAGTACAGTAAATGGCAGAGCAAGTTTGATGACAGATAGTAAACATTCCAAAACATAAAGCATTGGAATCTTCAACCTGTAATCGTCCACCAGCAGAGCGAGAAAAGAAAAGCACCTCTGCAATCACCTCAGTGTATACGATGTACCTTACCAAGTATATATGACCCCAATTAAAGAGCGATCAAAATGCAAGCAACCCCAGGAAGTCTGGGATCTTCTTTATAAGCTGCTTCAAACATGGGAACACAAATGGAAATAGAAAATCTCATAAAGTAGTAAAAACCAAAAACCTCTAAGCTAGGAGCCAATTTCCAATGATATTAGCTATGACAAAAATACATCAGACGGGGCCAGTGGAAGTGACACCATCACAGAAGCCGAAACCCAGAAGTGGACTGTGTCGAGAGTTAGCAGAGGATTGAATGCTCATGCTATAACACATTGCGGTATTGCCTGTATGGTCATTCTGTTTTGCAAGTGCATTTTACCTTTTTTAAATATAGGATTTGATTTATTACCTTTAAAAGGTTTCTCTTTTCTTTATGTGTTCCCCAGTTTGGAGTGGAAAAATTTTTATTCTATTTGAAGAAAAGAAAATTGCTTGATTTGCTCAAAACCAGTCAGTGTTGAGGGGGGGGAATCCCCCCCCGCGTTATTGTTTTCTCCCGTGAGGACCCTTTCCCCCCGCAGAATACCAATGTTTCTGCCAGCAGTGATCGCTGAGAAAAAAAAACCAACAGGTTGCTGGAAGGGGAAGGATCAATTAGTATAACCGCCTGCCATAGACGGATCTAATTTCGGAGGTCCCTGTGAACCGGCTGAGATTTGTCCTTATGGCTGGCTTTATTGTAAAAGGAAAGGATAGCTTTAGAATGTTTAAAATTGGCTACTGTTTTTATATTGGATTGGGGTCCAAACTCAGCTTTCAAAAAGGGAACTACGATCTGTCGCTATTCCCGCCCCGATTTGGTTATAAAAAAAGTGATTGTCCCTTTTTTTTTTTTTTAAAATTTTAAAATTTTTTTTTTTTCCATATATAAAACATATTTCATTTATTATTTCATACAAATCATTTCCTATCATTAATAAAATTTTTACTATCTTTATTCCCATTTACCCCCCCCCCTTATCTAAATTTCCCCCCCTCCCTAAATAAAACCTCCCCCCCTCAGGGAAACCCGCCCACTCTGCATTGTTTATTACCTCTTTTCCCCAACTAGAAAAATTAGGATATAAAGTCCTTCCCTCTTTTCCATTGTACTTCATATATTTTTTGTCAAGGGCCTCTTTTCCCCGAGGTTATGTTACTCCAGTGCTAGGGACCATCTTGGATTTTTGTGAGCAGATGGGAATTTTTTGCCTTCAGGTTCTAGGTCCATCCCCCAGAGGGGTGTGGGAGTACTATAAGCCCGGGATCTGCACATTTTCTCTTTGCACTTGTGTCTTGTGTCTTGTTTGTACAGTCTGGTATACGCTCGTGACTCTTCTGGTATTCTGACTCGGTTGTGATAAGCCCTTCCTGCGTTTCCTTTGTTGACCCCTTTTGTTGCGACCCGGCCCCTGACCGTTTGATTTTCTTTTTTCTTTTTTTTTTGTTCTTTATTTTTTTTTTGTTTTTCTGTTTTTTACTCGCTATTGCATTCTCCCAAATACACGCCCATTGGCGGGGCCTTACCGC
This sequence comes from Staurois parvus, assembly GCA_951230385.1. NCBI lineage: Eukaryota > Metazoa > Chordata > Amphibia > Anura > Ranidae > Staurois > Staurois parvus. Next base: position 157 of record CATNWA010002481.1, on the reverse strand, counting down.
AGCCGGGGTGTCTCGGGGGGCCCCGCAACCTGTTTCCTGGCTGCAACAAGTCCATCGCCCACCATCAGGGGCCCTGGTGAAGGGCAGCCTGGGACTTAGGACTGCGTGCCTTGAGGGAGCTTCGGTGTTGTGGGTGGGTGGTTGTCGTCAGCCAGTG
>CATNWA010002480.1:0-22782 GCA_951230385.1 Staurois parvus | reverse complement strand
GCTAACAGAGGGCAGTCAGGAATGGGGGGAGACATCCGCCTCTTCAGCAGCCAGGCGAAGAAGTACTGGCGAGGAGAGTGGCTCGGTAGCCGGTCTAGAGACAGGTCTGTCTCCTGACCCACACGCAGCCGAGGGGGCTAGTAGTGAGGCGGAGACCCTAATTGATGATGATGAGGCTGATCGCACTTGGCAGCCTCGTCGTCATCAGGCTATTGCTTCCGCATCATCAGGAGAAGAGGGTGCCAGCTTGGCAGCGAGCAAAACAGTCGGTGGGTTGCCCAGGAGGCAGCAGGGTCGCAGCAGTGTCAGTGGAGGCAAACGGCCACGGAGTAGAGCACAAGCTCCACTGCAGCCTACCACCACGGCCAGTAGTGGTGCCGGTGTGCATGGAGGAAGTAGCAGTCAGCCAGTGAGGAGTAGCGGGGGCAAAGTTTCCTACTTGGCGGTGTGGCAATTTTTCGTCAAGCCGCCCGAGGAAGTAAACGTAGCCGTATGTCGACTATGTGGCCAGAAAGTCAAGCGTGGCCAGGGGGCCCATGTTGGGACTACAGCGTTGCGTCAGCATATGCAGCGTCGCCATTCGGTGGCCTGGGAAAACCGTGATAAAGATACGGCGGTTCTGCCTGCCCCAGCCCCCGCTCCATCACCCGCTCCGTTACTTGCTCCGTCACCCGACGTCGTCAATCGCCCTCTATCAGCCAGTCAAGGCTCCAACACCTCTGCTGAGGGGAGTTGTCGCTCGTTGGCATCTTCCGCTCGTTCAGATGCTCCTTCTCCTGCTACTCCTCTTCTCGGATTCCGTCAGCAGTCTTTCTTGGAATCCGTTTCCAAGAGACAACAGTTTGCGAGCACGCACCCGACGGTGCAGAAGCTGAACGTCCTCCTGTCCAAGTTGCTGGTGCTGCAGTCCCTCCCTTTCCAACTGGTGGACTCAGCACCTTTCCGAGAAATGATGGCTTGTGCCGAGCCGCGGTGGAGAGTGGCAAGCCGGCATTTCTTCGCCAAAAAGGCAGTGCCAGCCCTGCATTCACATGTAGAAGAGATGGTGGGCCAGTCTTTGAGCATGTCGGTCTCTGCCAAAGTGCACGGCAGCGCCGACGTGTGGAGCTGTAACTACGGTCAGGGACAGTACATGTCATTTACGGCCCACTGGGTGAACGTGGTGCCGGCACAGCCGCACCAGCAACTTGGACAGGTCACGCCGCTTTTGCCTCCACGTTTGCACGTCCTTGGTCCAGCAAAGATGTCCGCCTCTACCACCTCTTCTTCCGCCGTGTCCTCAGCCGCCACCCCCGTGCCAAGTCCCATTACCCGACCGGCATATCACATGTGCTGGGCGCAACGGTGTCACGCTGTGCTGCACCTGGTATGCCTTGGCGAACGTAGTCACACATAGTCGACGACTGTCAAGAGTCCAATGGCAGAGTGGCGGAGCAGAAGCAGCTTCAATTGAAGGCCATACACAGGCCTAGGTTTAAAAGTCCCTCACAGTTAATTCCAATAACGAACTGTACTCCTCCGTGCAATCTACTTACGAGACCCTGGGCAGGTCTGGGTCCAATTTGTGGTAGAGACTGGTTTTTTCAGCCATGCTTGAGCGAGTAATAACAGGTCTATGCTGCCCTTTGGTGTCTAGCTTAATGCGCACAACACTGAACGTCCCAGCGTTTGTCAAAGATTTGCCGTTAAGTGATGCAAACCCGCTGAACCACGTTCATGAGGAGCCGGTACAGGGGGCCATGAATCAGTATGGACCTGGCAGCAGCGTGAGCAGACGACAGAGGCACATGGCGCAGGGTGGCGGTGGAGGCAGCAGTATTCGGAAGCCATACGCAGGCCTCGGTTAAAAAGCAGAAGCCGTCAGCAGCGTGAGCAGACGACAGAGGCACATGGCGCAGGGTGGCGGTGGAGGCAGCAGCAATGGAAGGCCATACAGCACCCTATCACAAAATGGAACCCACCAACAGTGTAAGGAGACCTGAAAGTGGCACATGGCAGAGTCTGGCGATGAAGTCAGCAGCAATGGGAGGCCGTACAGGGACCCATGACACACTCTGGACCTGGCAGCAGCAAGAGGAGGCGGTACAGGGGCCCATGGCAGAGTGGCGAAGTGTAAGCAGCTTAAATTGAAGGCCATACAGAGGCCTATGTTAAAAAGTCCCCCCAGCAGCAGCGTGGGGAGACGACTATTAGCCTCCTCATGCTGCTGCCAGGTCCAGAGTGTGTCATGGGTCCCTGTACCGCCTCCTCATGCTGCTGCCAGGTCCAGAGTCTCTCATGGGTCCCTGTACGGCCTCCCATTGCTGCTGTCTCCATCGCCACACTCTGCCATGTGCCACTTTCAGGTCTCCTCACACTGCTGGTGGGTTCCATTTTGTCATAGGGTGCTGTATGGCCTCCCATTGCTGCTGCCAGGCCCGTAATCTGCCATGGGCCCCCTTACCGACTCCTCATGCTGCTGCCAGGCCCGTAATCTGTCATGGGCCCCTGTACCGCCTCCTCATGCTGCTGCCAGGTCCAGAGTGTGTCATGGGTCCCTGTACGGCCTCCCATTGCTGCTGTCTCCATCGCCACACTCTGCCATGTGCCACTTTCAGGTCTCCTCACACTGCTGGTGGGTTCCATTTTGTCATAGGGTGCTGTATGGCCTCCCATTGCTGCTGCCAGGCCCGTAATCTGCCATGGGCCCCCGTACCGACTCCTCATGATGCTGCCAGGCCCGTAATCTGTCATGGGCCCCTGTACCGCCTCCTCATGCTGCTGCCAGGTCCAGAGTGTGTCATGGGTCCCTGTACGGCCTCCCATTGCTGCTGTCTCCATCACCACACTCTGCCATGTGCCACTTTCAGGTCTCCTCACACTCCTGCTGGTTTCCATTTTGTCATAGGGTGCTGTATGACCTCCCATTGCTGCTGCCTCCACCGCCACACTGTGGCTCCACACTCTGGTTTTGGCCCCGTGACTGGCCAAATGAGTGAAGTGTGCGGTGATTCTAAGATCGACGGCACTCATCTGCATGTCATACTGACTGACAGTATTATTTCTCTTCCCCAGCAGACTCCAAGGGCATTTAAATTAAAGGTACAGTGTTCTGCACTAATATAAAGGCTCTCTGAAGCCTAGAAACACCCTTTTTATAAGTTAAATTCACAGCGAATATATTCAACTCAAATCGAATTTATTCCGCGAATTCGGCGATTCAGCCGAATCAAATTTTTGAATACTTCGCTCATCTCTAATGTTTATGATATACACCTGACCACTGCACTCTATACACAGGGCTGTATATGACATGTGTCTGACCACTACACTCTACTCTGACTATTCTCTGCCTGATCTCCTGGCGCTGACCTCGGCTTGCTACTAGACCTTGTTCTGCCTGCTTCCCTGGTACTGAACCTGGCCTGCCTTCCTGGTACTGAACCCGGCCTGCTTCCCTGGTACTGAACCCGGCCTGCTTCCCTGGTACTGAACCTGGCCTGCCTTCCTGGTACCGACCGTGGCAGTCACCTGCTAACAAGCTACGGCCTCCAACCGAGGAACGTGACAGTGAGACTCTCCCTTGTGGAAGTCATTGAATTATATTTTTGTGGATACAAGGAAGTGAATTATGTTACTGTTTACACAATGAGTAGGCAAATGTTTAAGCTCCTCCCACTGTGATTTTACCACACCCACAATTCACTGCTGTGCCCCTCCTATTTATTCTCCTTTGGGTACCAAAGGGTTAAATTCCCCCAGGAACAGACATATCTTTGACCCTGTACTGTACTTCCTGGAGACCATTGGAGGATCTGATTGGACAGTAGAGATGTGAGGCCAGAAATCTGCTTCCTGATTGGACATGATATGGATCCTTCCTGGTTCTGGAAATCTCTGATCTCACCAGTCCGGTACCAGAGGATCGGCAAACACGAGGATTAGATATTTTACAGACATGGCCAATGGTGGGAATTTCCAAACACCAAATTATGATGTTCAGGGAAACCTTCCCCAACCTTCCTCCAATGGTGGAATCATTTGCCCCAGAGACCAGCAGGACCTTCTGGAACATTCTGGTGAAGAATAAGTGTGCTGTCAGACACCGTCACAGGAGGAGCTTTCCAAATTACCACTGGATGGCCCCCACAGACCCCCCACCATGTTTGTCAGGCTCTGCTATCACACCTATGTGCCCAGCACTCACATAGTGGGTGCCACTGGGTAGAGGGAGGAGATCATAAAACAACCAATCGCTGATCACCCCTAGAAGTGATGTGTATTCGGCCACTTCCGGGGTCAGTGCCATCATTCCTGACCACTGTGACCGGAGAAGCTGTGAATGGAGCTCACTCTGCTCTCCATTATCTTCAGTGGAGGGCAGGAAACACGAGGTGTCTGATAGACACCATGGAGGGCAGGAGACACACGAGGGGTCTGATAGACACCATGGAGGGCAGGAGACACACGAGGGGTCTGATAGACACCATGGAGGGCGGGAGACTCACGAGGGGTCTGATAGACACCATGGAGGGCAAGAGACACGAGGGCTCTGATAGACACCATAGAGGACAGGAGACACACGAGGGGTCTGATAGACATCATGGAGGGCAGGAGACACATGAGGGGTCTGATAGACACCATGGAGGGCAAGAGACACACGAGGGGTCTGATAGACACCATGGAGGGCAGGAGACACATGAGGGGTCTGATAGACACCATGGAGGGCAGGAGACACCCGAGGGGTCTGATAGACACCATGGAGGATGGGAGACACATGGAGGGCATGAGGGGTCTGATAGACACCATGGAGGGCAGGAGACACACGAGGGGTCTGATAGACACCATGGAGGGCAGGAGACACACGAGGGGTCTGATAGATATCATGGAGGGCAGGAGACACACGAGGGGTCTGATAGACACCATGGAGGGCAGGAGACACACGAGGGGTCTGATAGACACCATGGAGGGCAGGAGACACACGAGGGGTCTGATAGACACCATGGAGGGCGGGAGACACACGAAAAGTCTGATAGACACCATGGAGGGCGGGAGACACACGAGGGGTCTGATAGACATCATGGAGGGCAGGAGACACACGAGGGGTATGATAGACACCATGGAGGGCAGGAGACACACGAGGGGTCTGATAGACATCATGGAGGGCGGGAGACACACGAGGGGTCTGATAGATAGATAGGCACAGAAATACTGACATAATCAGACCGCTAGGGGGAGGTTAAAGAGAACCCGTCACCACAAAATGTGATCATATGGGGGCTATTGGTTCCTTATATGTTGGCATTATAGTGAAAAAATGAAAGGTGCACCCAAACACCTAAAACCCCGCCCCCTAATCATTGAGTTCCCACATACATACGAACCAATATTCCACCTGTGCCTACATACAAGATCATGGATTGCCCCACACATTACATCACGCCATGCATGCCGGAGTGAGAGCAATCATTCTCCATCCATGATTCAGGGTCACCTCTACACTGAGGACCTGGAAAGGCTTTTATAGCGCCCCCTAGGGGCATTTCTGAGGACAAAGTTTGTCCTGGTTTCATCATCACACCATTGTAGGGCTGGGCGTGTTGGGTATCTAGTTACTCAGCACAACCTCCTTTGTTTCCTGTTTTTGGGTAAAATATTACATTTGTTCACTAGATGACACTAATTCCTATAAAACGTTGTGCCATCTAATGGCGGAATGCACATTTTCAGCTGTAAATGAATGGTTGGTTTATTATTGCTGCTTGGATGACCTTCTATCCTTCAGTGTGTTCTGTACTCACAAGTGATGAGGATGACCTCAGTGATGGAGATGAATCCATGCCTGATGAAGGGAACTAAGGGCTCCACTTATAGACCATTCATTGGACGGAAGAGACAAGTGTCCATCCAGACATGACAAATTCTGGACCTATGTGATTTAACAGTGATTTCCTTTGATTGTCGGCTCCATCTAGTGGTCATAATGCAGTATTTTCCTGAAATACCTCCATCAGTAAAAGTCGCAGAATATGAAATGATGGTCCCTATTTGGAGCCAATGATCACATGAAAAAAAATGTGGCCAAAAGATGTCACAGCCGGGTGAATGCCGGTCACATTTATTAAACTTTTATTTAATAGATCTATAAGTGTTTGTGAAATCTCCACCACAAAATGTACTCAGCCAATCACAGGGCAGGACTCCATTTTTATTCTTCTCCTGCCATCAATGGCCGAACCGGTCCCACACTTCATCCATGTCTTTGGGGACCTCTGATCTCCTTATGAACTGTTTCTTCCATGATGAAGATCAGCCATGGAGTATATCTGAGGTGTATATCAGGGTGTGCTTCTTCCCCACATGAGAGCTGGGATGTCCAGCAACATTCATCTAGAAGACATTTCCCGCACTCAAGGCACTAATACACCTCCAGGGTTGTGTGGGACCCCTGATGTACAGGAAGACAGGACTTCAGTGAGGAACATTTCCCTCACTCAGGACAGGAAAGTGGCTTCTTCCCCTGATGTGTGAGATCTCTGATGTCTTGAACGACTGAACTTGTCTGAAAAACATTTCCCGCACTCAGGACAGGAATATGGCTTCTCCCCCGTGTGAGATCTCTGATGTTTGGAAAGATGGGACTTCTGTGAAAAACATTTCCCGCACTCAGGACAGGAATAAGGCTTCTCCCCCGTGTGAGATCTCTGATGTGTGTGTCAAGTTTTGATTTTCGTAAAAAACATTTCCCACACTCAGGACAGGAATAAGGCTTGTCCCCTGTGTGAGATCTCTGATGTCTATGAAGATTGGACTTATATGAAAAAACATTTCCCGCACTCAGACAGGAATACGGCTTCTCCCCCGTGTGAGATCTCTGATGACTGAAAAGATGGGACATCTGTGAAAAACATTTTCCCGCACTCAGGACAGGAAAAAGGCTTCTCCCCCGTGTGAGATCTTTGATGTATGTAAAGACTGGACTTGACTGAAAAAACATTTCCCGCACTCAGGACATGAATATGGCTTCTCCCCCGTGTGAGATCTTTTATGAACATTAAGTTTGTATTTAGAACATTTCCCGCACTCAAAGGAAACTTCCCGCACTTTTGAGTACAGGAGAAACTCTTCCCTGTTGGAAGGCCGGCCCGGTCCCGCACAGTCTGAGGTTCCTCAGGATACAGAGGAATCCGATGGTCCATCTACACTGGGTGGTGCCGGATGGACATTGGAGGGAGCCGGGTTTTCTCCTGGACTATACTGTGTGATGTCCTCATCTTCTACTTTCCAGTCTGGAGACAAAGTGAGACAATCCTCGGAGGTTTTCCTCATCTCCCGGCCATGGACTAAAATACAAAGACAAAGAGGATTACTAGACAGGAGCTGATTGGTTCCCCCAAACCAGGACTCCGCCCACATCAGGCAGCTTGGTCTCTGAGGAGCTTACAATTCCACCCTCAAGGGAACTAGGAAATGGCTCCTCTGATCTCCTACCAGGTCATTTCTTTATTCATGGACCTTAGTCAGAGAGTGAGGAAACAACCAGAACTGTCTTTTATAGGAGGGACAGTGATGAGGGGATTATAGGACGAGGGTCCCCACCCCCTCTATCACTCATCGCCATCTTCCCAACACAAGAAGTACTGCACTTCCTTATTTAGTCCATGATTTAGTCATGAAGAACAGCGGGGCTGAGCCCCACCAGAGGTCAGAGAGTGAGGATGGGGGGAGAACAACCAAGATGAAGACTGGACTGATCCTGAAGACCACCATCATTGGGGTATTGACTCCTCCCTCATTATCACTTTCTGTTTAAGGGTCCAAAGTTGGAGGATGTTATCACATTATTATCACCATGTAAAAGTCTGTGCTCCAATCACATCATCCGATATAAAATGTCCAGCTGGGAGGAAATGGGGGGAACAAAAGAGAATCCATATTATGTGTATATATAGCAGTGGGGGGAGGGGGGGAGAGGGGAAGTCAGGACTATGGAATGTACAACATAGAGTATAGAGTATATAGTGCAGGGGTCAGGAGTATGTAATGTACAAGAGTATATAGTGCAGGGGTCAGGAGTATGTAATGTACAACATAGAGTATATAGTGCAGGGGTCAGGAGTATGTAATGTACAACATAGAGTATATAGTGCAGGGGTCAGGAGTATGTAATGTACAAGGGGTCAGGAGTAGGAGTATATAGTATATAGTGCAGGGGTCAGGAGTATGTAATGTACAACATAGAGTATATATAGTGCAGGGGTCAGGAGTATGTAATGTACAACATAGAGTATATAGTGCAGGGGTCAGGAGTATGTAATGTACAACATAGAGTATATAGTGCAGGGGTCAGGAGTATGTAATGTACAACATAGAGTATATAGTGCAGGGGTCAGGAGTATGTAATGTACAACATAGAGTATATAGTGCAGGGGTCAGGAGGATGTAATGTACAACATAGAGTATATATGTGCAACATAGAGTATATAGTCAGGTCAGGAGTATGTAATGTACAACATAGAGTATATAGTGCAGGGGTCAGGAGTATGTAATGTACAACATAGAGTATATATAGCAGGGGTCAGGAGTATGTAATGTACAACATAGAGTATATAGTGCAGGGGTCAGGAGTATGTAATGTACAACATAGAGTATATAGTGCAGGGGTCAGGAGTATGTAATGTACAACATAGAGTATATAGTGCAGGGGTCAGGAGTATGTAATGTACAACATAGAGTATATAGTGCAGGGGTCAGGAGTATGTAATGTATGTCAACATAGAGTATATAGTGCAGGGGTCAGGAGTATGTAATGTACAACAGAGAGTATATAGTGCAGGGGTCAGGAGGATGTAATGTACAACATAGAGTAGTATATAGTGCAGGGGTCAGGAGTATGTAATGTACAACATAGAGTATATAGTGCAGGGGTCAGGAGTATGTAATGTACAACATAGAGTATATAGTGCAGGGGTCAGGAGTATGTAATGTACAACATAGAGTATATAGTGCAGGGGTCAGGAGTATGTAATGTACAACATAGAGTATATAGTGCAGGGGTCAGGAGTATGTAATGTACAACATAGAGTATATAGTGCAGGGGTCAGGAGTATGTAATGTACAACATAGAGTATATAGTGCAGGGGTCAGGAGTATGTAATGTACAACATAGAGTATATAGTGCAGGGGTCAGGAGTATGTAATGTACAACATAGAGTATATAGTAGCAGGGGTCAGGAGGATGTAATGTACAACATAGAGTATATAGTGCAGGGGTCAGGAGGATGTAATGTACAACAGGAGTATATAGTGCAGGGGTCAGGAGTATGTAATGTACAACATAGAGTATATAGTGCAGGGGTCAGGAGTATGTAATGTACAACATAGAGTATATAGTGCAGGGGTCAGGAGGATGTAATGTACAACATAGAGTATATAGTGCAGGGGTCAGGAGTATGTAATGTAAAACATAGAGTATATAGTGCAGGGGTCAGGAGTATGTAATGTACAACATAGAGTATATAGTGCAGGGGTCAGGAGGATGTAATGTACAACATAGAGTATATAGTGCAGGGGTCAGGAGTATGTAATGTACAACATAGAGTATATAGTGCAGGGGTCAGGAGTATGTAATGTACAACATAGAGTATATAGTGCAGGGGTCAGGAGTATGTAATGTACAACATAGAGTATATAGTGCAGGGGTCAGGAGTATGTAATGTACAACATAGAGTATATAGTGCAGGGGTCAGGAGGATGTAATGTACAACATAGAGTATATAGTGCAGGGGTCAGGAGTATGTAATGTACAACAGAGAGTATATAGTGCAGGGGTCAGGAGGATGTAATGTACAACATAGAGTATATAGTGCAGGGGTCAGGAGGATGTAATGTACAACATAGAGTATATAGTGCAGGGGTCAGGAGGATGTAATGTACAACATAGAGTATATAGTGCAGGGGTCAGGAGGATGTAATGTACAACATAGAGTATATAGTGCAGGGGTCAGGAGGCTATGTAATGTACAACATAGAGTATATAGTGCAGGGGTAAAATGTACAACAGAGTATATAGTGCAGGGGTCAGGAGTATGTAATGTACAATGCAGAGTATATAGTGCAGGGGTCAGGAGTATGTAATGTACAACAACATATTGTATAAGATACAATTGATAAGACTCAGGGATATTGAAATTGTATGTGCCCACATGCTGGGATATAGTTCAGGGGCAGGGGTAGGGTAGTAGTTTTGTTGTACAACAGCCCTGTTGTGTGCAGGGGTTAGGGTCACCTGTCAGGTGACAAGTATATTGGGCGGCAGCGCTGCCACTGATAATGTTCCACACAGTATATAGTTCTAGGGGTCCACCCCCCGTATGAACCTAATGTACCACCTACTGTCTCCCAGACTCTATAGTTGCCCATCTGCAGGCCCAGGATGTAAAGTTCAACTGCCATAGTGCTGGGGAGGGGAGTCAGACGTCTGCTCCCCTTCCCTCTTGTCCTGATCCAGAAGTGACATTATGATGTCACTTCTGGGTATAGTCGGTTGAGAGATTTCCCAGCCATAGAGGCTGGCAAAGAATGCAGTGCAGTGCGGTGTGCATGTGCATTACATCCAGGGTATATAGTACAGGGGAGACATTGGGGGTCTTTTAGACCTTGGATGTCTCAATAAAGAGAACCTGTCATCAAAGAAGTTTTTTTAATTGTAAAATATTAAAAGTTACAGGGGTCAGCTCATACCATCCACTCAAAAAAAAGAATGAGCCCCCCACATACACACACGTACAAATGTAAAAGCACATGCTGGAGCGCCTACACATGAACAACATGATGATTGTGATACACGTTACATATCGTTGCACACGCCAGAATGAGAGCGATAATTATAGCACCAGACCTCCTCCGTACACTACCATACCAGATTTATTTTTTTTCATTCAGGGGTCTCTGGATTGTCAGAAAATATCTCATGTTTGGGGGGTTTGTGTCATCTTCAGGCCGAAAATGATTTTTTTTAACTTGTGAAGAAAAAACAAAAACTAGTGCTCTGGGTCAGCGAAAGGGATAAAGGATAAGCCGGACACTCCCCTTTCCTGAGGAGCAGCCAATCTGTGCTCATTACACTACAATGTACTCTCATCCTCCCTGCTATAGTCCTCAGGGGCGGGGCTGGAGACAGGCAGGGAGGGGAGGAGGAGAGATATAGCGTAATGGTAAAAATATTACACGTTTAAGTCGCCATAAAGCCCCTTTTGATTGTATAACCGACATTCCTAAAAGGTCCTCAGATTGCAATACAGTTTGGGTGTACATTTTATAGTTTTTATCAGGACAAGTAGATTGTCATGAGTGGTCACAAGTCGTTTTTTCAAAAATGTTAACACCAACAGGACTATATAGTGCAGGGGTCAGGATGATGTAATGTACAACATATAGTATATAGTGCAGGGGGTCAGGAGTATGTAATGTACAACATAGAGTATATAGTGTGCAGGGGTCAGGAGTATGTAATGTACAACATAGAGTATATAGTGCAGGGGTCAGGAGTATGTAATGTACAACATAGAGTATATAGTGCAGGGGTCAGGAGTATGTAATGTACAACATAGAGTATATAGTGCAGGGGTCAGGAGTATGTAATGTACAACATAGAGTATATAGTGCAGGGGTCAGGAGTATGTAATGTACAACATAGAGTATATAGTGCAGGGGTCAGGAGTATGTAATGTACAACATAGAGTATATAGTGCAGGGGTCAGGAGTATGTAATGTACAACATAGAGTATATAGTGCAGGGGTCAGGAGTATGTAATGTACAACATAGAGTATATAGTGCAGGGGTCAGGAGTATGTAATGTAATGTACAACATAGAGTAATAGTGCAGGGGTCAGGAGTATGTAATGTACAACAGAGTAGTATAGTGCAGGGGTCAGGAGGATGTAATGTACAACATAGAGTATATAGTGCAGGAGTCAGGAGTATGTAATGTACAACATAGAGTATATAGTGCAGGGGTCAGGAGTATGTAATGTACAACATAGAGTATATAGTGCAGGGGTCAGGAGTATGTAATGTACAACATAGAGTATATAGTGCAGGGGTCAGGAGTATGTAATGTACAACATAGAGTATATAGTGCAGGGGTCAGGAGTATGTAATGTACAACATAGAGTATATAGTGCAGGGGTCAGGAGTATGTAATGTACAACATAGAGTATATAGTGCAGGGGTCAGGAGTATGTAATGTACAACATAGAGTATATAGTGCAGGGGTCAGGAGTATGTAATGTACAACATAGAGTATATAGTGCAGGGGTCAGGGAGTATGTAATGTACAACATAGAGTATATAGTGCAGGGGTCAGGAGTATGTAATGTACAACATAGAGTATATAGTGCAGGGGTCAGGAGTATGTAATGTACAACATAGAGTATATAGTGCAGGGGTCAGGAGTATGTATGTACAACATAGAGTATATAGTGCAGGGGTCAGGAGTATGTAATGTACAACATAGAGTATATAGTGCAGGGTTCAGGAGTATGTAATGTACAACACAGAGTATATAGTGCAGGGGTCAGGAGTATGTAATGTACAACATAGAGTATATAGTGCAGGGGTCAGGAGTATGTAATGTACAACACAGAGTATATAGTGCAGGGGTCAGGAGAATGTAATGTACAACATAGAGTATATAGTGCAGGGGTCAGGAGTATGTAATGTACAACATAGAGTATATAGTGTGCAGGGGTCAGGAGTATGTAATGTACAACATAGAGTATATAGTGCAGGGGTCAGGAGTATGTAATGTACAACATAGAGTACCGTATTTTTTCCAGGCGTATAAGATGACTGGGCATATAACCCATATATGACCCCCTACTTTTCCTATTAAAATGTAGTGTTTGGGCTATACTCGCCGGATATGTAATGTACTACCCCTATTCCAATGCACACCAGTGGGAAGAATAGTGCCCCATCATTGGTGTCAGTGGGAGAATCGTGCCCCATCATTGGTGTCAGTGGGAGGAATATGTGTCCCATCATTGGTAGTAGTAGGAACAGAGCCCCATCATTGGTGTCAGTGGGAGGAATAGTGTCCCAACATTGGTGTCAGTGGGAGGAATAGTGTCCCAACATTGGTGTCAGTGGGAGGAATAGTGTCCCAACATTGGTGCCAGTGGGAGGAATAGCGTCCCAACATTGGTGTCAGTGGGAGGATATAGCGCCCCATCATTGGTGTCAGTGGGAGGAATAGCGCCCCATCATTGGTGTCAGTGGGAGGAGTATAGCGCCCCATCATATAGTGGTGTCAGTGGGAGGAATAGCGCCCCATCATTGGTGTCAGTGGGAGGAATAGTGTCCCATCATTGGTGTCAGTGGGGGTCAGGAATCGTGTCCCATCATCATTGATATCAGTGGGGGGAATGGTGCCCCATCATTGTTATCAGTGGGGAGAATGTGGTGCCCCATCATTGGTGTCAGTGGGGGGAATAGTGCCCCATCATTGGTATATCAGTGGGAGGAATAGTGCCCCATCATTGGTGTCAGTGGGAGGAATAGTGCCCCATCATTGGTGTCAGTGGGAGGAATAGTGCCCCATCATTGGTGTCAGTGGGAGGAATAGTGCCCCATCATTGGTATCAGTGGGCGGAATAGTGCCCCATCATTGGTATCAGTGGGCGGAATAGTGCCCCATCATTGGTGTCAGTGGGAGGAATAGTGCCCCATCATTGGTGTCAGATTGACGAATCGTGCCCCATCATTGGTGTCAGTGGGAGGAATAGTGTCCCATCATTGGTATCAGTGGGAGGAATAGTGCCCCATCATTGGTGTCAGTAGGAGGAATAGTGCCCCATCATTGGTGTCAGTGGGAGGAATAGTGTCCCAACATTGGTGTCAGTGGGGAATAGCGCCCCATCATTGGTGTCATTGGGTCAGGGGAGGAATAGTGCCCCATCATTGGTGTCAGTGGGGGGGGAATAGTGCCCCATCATTGGTGTCAGTGGGAGGAATAGTGTCCCAACATTGGTGTCAGTGGGAGGAATAGTGCCCATCATTGGTGTCAGTGGGGGGAATAGCATCCCCATCATTGGTGTCAGTGGGAGGAATAGTGCCCCATCATAGGTGTCAGTGGGAGGAATAGTGTCCCAACATTGGTGTCAGTGGGGGGAATAGTATCCCATCATTGGTGTCAGTTGGAGGAATAGTGCCCCATCATTGGTGTCAGTGGGGGAAAAGTGCCCCCCCATCATTGGTGTCAGTGGGAGGAATAGTGTCCCATCATTGGTATCAGTGGGGGGAGGAAATAGTACCCCATCATTAGTATCAGTGGGGGGAGGAATAGTGCCCCATCATTGGTGTCAGTGGGAGGAATAGTGTCCCATCATTGGTGTCAGTGGGTCAGGGGGAATAGTGCCCCATCACATTGGTGTCAGTGGGGGAGGAGGCATAGTGCCCCATCATTGGTGTCAGTGGGGGGGGGAGGAAGAGTGCCCCTTCATTGGTGTCAGTGGGGGTCAGGAATAATGCCCCATCATTGGTATCAGTGACACCAATGATGGGGCACTCTTCCTCCCACTGACACCAATTACACCTGTTCTAGTATGGTGCTGCTACAGCCAGCATATGTGGTTGTAGCAGCACCTCTGCACGGGTCACACTTACCGGCCACTCCTTCACTCGATTTTCGCGGGTCCGCTCGGCTTCACCTCCTCGCCGTTGATTGGCCACCTGTGTGCCTTTCCTGAGCTACAGTTCCGGCGGCTAATCACCAGTGAGGAGGCGGAGCCGAGCAGCCACGCGAACATCCAGTGGCCGAACCGAATGAAGGTGCAGCATAGCGCTTCCTGGACCGGATCATCGCGGGACCGGAGCCAGCCAGGTAAGAGACAGAAGCCCCTGCCCACCCCTGTACTTAGTGTCCCTTCCGCTGGAGGGGGCGCAGCGGGCAGAGAGTATGTAATGCACCACGCCACCCCCCTAAAAAGTGTCAGCATGCCGTATACCAGCGTATAAATGACCCCCGACTTTTGAGAAGATATTCAAGGGGTAAAAAGTCGTCTTATACGCCGGAAAATACGGTATATAGTGCAGGGGTCAGGAGCATGTAATGTACAACATAGAGTATATAGTGCAGGGGTCAGGAGGATGTAATGTACAACAGAGTATATAGTGCAGGGGTCAGGAGTATGTAATGTACAACATAGAGTATATAGTGCAGGGGTCAGGAGTATGTAATGTACAACATAGAGTATATAGTGCAGGGGTCAGGAGTATGTAATGTACAACATAGAGTATATAGTGCAGGGGTCAGGAGAATGTAATGTACAACAGAGTATATAGTGCAGGGGTCAGGAGTATGTAATGTACAACATAGAGTATATAGTGCAGGGGTCAGGAGTATGTAATGTACAACAGAGTATATAGTGCAGGGGTCAGGAGTATGTAATGTACAACATAGAGTATATAGTGCAGGGGTCAGGAGTATGTAATGTACAACATAGAGTATATAGTGCAGGGGTCAGGAGTATGTAATGTACAACATAGAGTATATAGTGCAGGGGTCAGGAGTATGTAATGTACAACATAGAGTATATAGTGCAGGGGTCAGGAGTATGTAATGTACAACATAGAGTATATAGTGCAGGGGTCAGGAGTATGTAATGTACAACATAGAGTATATAGTGCAGGGGTCAGGAGTATGTAATGTACAACATAGAGTATATAGTGCAGGGGTCAGGAGTATGTAATGTACAACATAGAGTATATATAGTGCAGGGGTCAGGAGTATGTAATGTACAACATAGAGTATATAGTGCAGGGGTCAGGAGTATGTAATGTACAACATAGAGTATATAGTGCAGGGGTCAGGAGGATGTAATGTATAACACAGAGTATATAGTGCAGGGGGGGTCAGGAGTATGTAATGTACAACATAGAGTATATAGTGCAGGGGTCAGGAGGATGTAATGTACAACATAGAGTATATAGTGCAGGGGTCAGGAGTATGTAATGTACAACACAGAGTATATAGTGTAATGGTCAGGACTCATATTGTTATTCAGTAATTAAAGGTTCTTAACCACTTGCCGCACAGCCACTGTACATATACGGCGGCAGGGCGGCACTCACAGGCAAAAAACCACGTTTTAAAACGTGTGTTTTGTAAACAAATATAGGGGGCACGCTAGGCGCGCCATGCCCTATTTGTCCCACATCTCCGCCGCAGATGTCAGTCGCCGGGTCACAGCCGCTCCTTAGCGGCTATTTCCCAGCGATCGGCGGCAAACAGTGACAGAGAGCACAGCTGCAGTAGCTGTGCTGTCTGTCACTTCCCTGTCAGGGGTCGAGGATGAGCTGATGAGAAAAAGAACAGTTTTTCTTTCTCGATCAGCCTTGTCCCGCCCAGTACACACCCCGGAGTAGTAAAACACTCCCCTCACTCCTATAACCCTTCCCTGCAAAGTAAAGTTAACCCCTTCCTCCCCCAGTGCCATTAGTAGTGTCAGTGTTTTTTAATTTTTGGTACTGATCACTGTATTGGGTCAGGGGATGTCAATGATCCAAGTTAGTAGTATAATGTCAGAATGTCCGCCGCAGTCCCACCATAATTCGCTGATCGCCGCCATTATTAGTATAAAAAAACCCTAAAAATCCCAGTATCTTTCCCGCCATTTGTAAACGCTATAACTTTCACATAAACCAATTAATTTACACGTATTGGGGTTTTTTTTTTAGCAAAGACATGGAATGCAGAATACATTTTGGGGGGGTCAGAAATTTATGACTAAATTTTATTTTTGCATTTTTTTTTATGGAATGTTTTATAGCAAAAAGTCCAAAATATTGTTTTTTTTTTCCTCAAAATTGTCAGCTTTTTTTTTTTATAGCGCAAAAAATAAAAACCACACAGGCGATCAAATACCACCGAAAGAATAAGAAAGCTCAATTTGTGGGGAAAAAAAGATGTAAATTTAAATTTATGTACCGTATATTGTGACCGCGTAATTGTCTGTTAAACTAGCGCAGCGCTGTATAGCAACAAAATGGCGTAAATTGCAGTATCTATACCATAGTTTGTAGATAGTGCAGGCTATAATGTATCACACAAAGCAATCAATATATACTTATTGGGATTTTTTTTTTTACAAAAACATGGAGCAGAATACATTTTGGCCTAAATTTATAACCGACTTTGAGTTTACTATATATTTTTTATAGCTGAAAGTAAAGGATATATGTTTTTCTTCATTAGTTATAGTGCAAATTTTTTTCATTGTCAACATGATAAATAGGGCCTTTTTTTGTTTATAGCATGAAAAATAAAAAACGCACAGGTGATCAAATTACACCGAAAGAAAGCTCTATTTGTGTAAAAAAAAGGACATAAATTTTTTTGTATGGGTGCAGCATTGCATGACCGCGCAATTATCAGTTGAATTAGTGCAGCGCCGAGTAGCAAAAAGAGGCCTGGTCATTAAGGGGGGTAAATTCTCAGGAGGGCAAGTGGTTAAAGGGTTGCTTGCCTCCCATCTCCTGAGACTGCACTCAGTGACTTGGGTCTGAGACACTACAGACATATCCCTCCACCCGGCACAGCCAGCAGATAACAGAGAAGGTCCCCTGGAAGAGTCAGGCACAAGGCAGGAGACCCCAGTCACATGTCCTGGGTGCCTACATTATGCAATGCTTAGAGTAAAAAAAAACAGAATTTTGCTGCCAGCTGAACCCCAGAACCTCCATAAATCCAGTCTAGAGACATAAATTGTGTCTGCAGCACAGAGAAGGAAGATTATCCGAGAGAAATCCAGGAATACAGGACGGGGAACACAGCTCAGGAAAGTGACCAGGGGATTACAGGCTGATATCACCCAGTCCCCGCCCCCTCCTACTCTGGACCAATCAGTGAGCAGTATGGGTGGAGGAATGGATTTAGTGTTCATGACCCACCTGTGCTGATCTCTGTAGGAGTGTCCTCCTCTATAAATGTCCCCGTTATTCCATCCTCCTCCATAGACTGCTGATCATCCCTCACATACGCCTCTTCTTCTTCTGCTTTCACCTCAAATTCTATATCGATTGGATCTCCACTCTAAATCAAGGAAATGAGAGAAAATATCATCTGTAAAAAAATTCACACAAAAAAATCACACATTGTCTCTACAAGTTCCATGTTCTAGATGCTCCATCCCACCAACCTTGTAATAGTGAGGGATGGTGTGACCTTCCTGTGTGGAATCCCAGGAATACAGAGGACGGGGGGGACATCTCTCTGGTGGGTTCCTGGTATTAGGTGGCTCCATCATATCCTTGTGTCCTTCTGAAAACTCCTCCATCACTCCATACTCCTCATCCTCCTCTTTATACTCTTCTTTAACATCAATATTATCATCCCCGAGGATTCCACTCTGAAAGATATAATAAAACATTCATTGTAACAAACATGCTGTGTATAAATCACAACTACCAATAATTGTCATCATCTACCTGATGATGGTGAGGGATGGTGTGACCTTCCTGTGTGGAATCCCGGGATATACAGAGGACGGGGACATCTCTCTGGTGGGTTCCCATGGACTGGATCCATCTGTAGGAAACACACACACTGACTGAATCCATTGTTTCTATGTGTTTATCAGATGATGGGGGATCTAGGTGGATCCTCCGTACTGCTCTCTCTCTTTACAATAAAGTCTCCTCTTACCCGGTGATGTGAGGGGCGGCTGATTGTCCATCATGACGTCCTTGTAGAGATCCTTGTGTCCTTCTAAATACTCCCACTCCTCCATGGAGAAATAGACAGTGACACCCTGACACCTTATAGGAACCTGACACACACAATGATACAGTCACCATCCAGACACATCCCTTGTCTGTTACTGGAGAATGTCCCAGAATTCCCGGCACCGCTCACCTCTCCTGTCAGCAGCTCAGTGATCTCTCTGGTGACTTCTAGAATCTTCTTCTTCTTTCTCTCTTCTATCAGGGAGGGAGGTGGAGGCAATGTGATGTCATATGATCTCCAGACTTCACAGGAGGAAAAAACTCTACATCTGAACACAAATAGTCACATCAAAAGATATTCCCAGAATCCTCCTCACCTCTCCATTCAGGTCTCCATTTTATTAAAGCCCCACTTCAGGCTGAGTATAATTCCCCCCCCCCACAGGACCCCCACACTAAGTCAGGGTATAAAGCTTGGAGTAAGCAGTTCTGATGTCATTACATATAACAGGACAAACAGTCCCACTTTGTTAGTGAGAATAACAAGTACCTGCTCCTACATCCTAAGAGGACATCAGAAAAAAAAGCAAATGGAGGGACATTGGGGGGGAGCTGTGAGGAGCTGTGAGATCAGTGTGATGTCATAGGATTCTCTGACTCTGGATGGAGGGACATTGGGAGGAGGAGCTGTGAGGTCAGTGTGATGTCATAGGATTCTCTGACTCTGGATGGAGGGACATTGGGAGGAGGAGCTGTGAGGTCAGTGTGATGTCATAGGATTCTCTGACTCTGGATGGAGGGACATTGGGGGGAGGAGCTGTGAGGTCAGTGTGATGTCATAGGATTCTCTGACTCTGGATGGAGGGACATTGGGGGAGGACATTTCGGGGAGGAGCTGTGAGGTCAGTGTGATGTCATAGGATTCTCTGACTCTGGATGGAGGGACATTGGGAGGAGGAGCTGTGAGGTCAGTGTGATGTCATAGGATTCTCTGACTCTGGATGGAGGGACATTGGGAGGAGGAGCTGTGAGGTCAGTGTGATGTCATAGGATTCTCTGACTCCGTATGGAGGGACATTTGGATGGGGAGATTTGAGGGGTCCTCTATATGAGGCTCCCATGCAAACCAAATCCTTGTTCCTGGGTGCGTCCTACCTCTCCTAAACTGAAGAGTGACCTTTGACCTTTACCATCCAGAAATCTCTCCGGAATCTGTGGAAGTAAGCTGTCATGTGATCAGGTGACGTGCGGAGGAACGGAGTGTAAATAGCAGACAATTGTCTCCAGAGCCCCTAATGGTGGGGATGGATTTGGCGGCGTGCTGGTGCCAAGTTTCCTCCCCCCAGGGTCACTGCAGGTGTGGAGAAAAGCTGTGTAAGAGGATATGGAGGAGAGATGAGGAGGAGATCCAGGAATCAGGAGAAAGGTCAGGGCAAGCAACAGACGAGCGCATCCAAGAGACCAAGCCGGGGTCACTACACAGAAAATCAATCCAAGGAAACAACAGGCAGGACGAGGAATAGCAAGAAGGAGCTGAGAGACAAATGAGAATATTGCTCAGCCAATGGGAGATGATCTCAGCATGACTTCCATCATGAAGGAGATGAGGGGGAGGGGAGGAAGTCACTGAAGGTGACCATAGATCCATGGAAATTCAGCTGGTTCAGCAGGGATCGCTCACATTTCCATCCATGTGTGGCCACTGCCGGATAAAAGCCACTCCCCCAGCGGCTGCAGCCAATAGCTTCAGTGCTGATCTGTGTATTCTGAGAGCGGAGGAGTCCCCCCATTGTCAGAATACAAGAGTGCAGCGGGGAGGATTCCCCCATCCACCTCCAATGTGTGGATGGGGGGATCGCTTCTATTTCCTTCCATGACCTTTTTGTCCACTCACCCAGACCCAGTGGTCAGAAAGGTGGTGGGGTTGGTTTGCTTCTATCCCCACTGAGCACCTTTCAAGTCCTCCCTAACCCTCCCTCTCTATCCTTCTCTTCTTTCCAGACTCACTGCATCCGGCTGTTTTCTCCCATCTCTCTGAGGATTGCAGTGATCTATCGTCCTCCTGGACCCGTGTCCCGCTTTCTTGATGATTTCTCCACCTGGCACCCTACTTTCTCTCCTCTGAACTACAAACTATCATTCTCAGAGATTTTACCATCCCTATTAATGTCAACAACCCGACTAAATCCCAACTCTTCAACATAACCTCATCTCTTGCATTAGCACAATGTATACCGTCCTCCACTCACCTTGTTGTTTTCTCCCGTCTTTCCTCTCTCTGATCACAATCTCATCACCTTCACAGTCTCCTCGTCTTCAAACACCTATCCCTCCAAGCAGCCAACAATTACCCGCAGAAACCTTCACAACTTGAACCCGGCTCCTTTCCACTCTGCAACTGACCAACTCTATGACAGAATCTCTCCCCTGTCCTGCCCTGACCTGGCCACTGCTGTCTACAACAGTTCACTATTAGAGATGAGCGAATCGAAGTAGCCGAAGTGGAATTCGAGTCGAATATCGGAAAAATTTCGATTCGCGCCGAATCCGAAAAATAGCCTACTTCGGACGCGCAAATCGAAATTTTTCCGAAAATGGCGGCGGACATGTGCGGCGACGGAGCGGGGATGTCTGGGAAGGCGCGCAGACAAGGCGCGCTGACCCATAATGCATTCCTCAATGACATGTGATCGCATTAGCCAATCAGCAGCCAGGCAGCCAGCACTGTGTAATGGTCGAGCTATAAATGGCGGCCATTTTAGAATTCTTCATTTGCCTCCAGTCATTGAACAGAGGCAGACCGCTCTGTATTAGGGACAGAGTTAGGGCCACAGAAACGTTACTTGGGGACAGAGAACTATTACTCAGGGACACAGAATTGTTAATGGGCCACAGAATCGTTACTTAGGGACAAAGAAACGCTAGTTAGGGCCACAGAATTGTTACTCAGGGACAGACAGAATTGTTACTGAGTGCCAGAGAATTGTTACTTAGGGCCACAGAAACTTTAGTTAGGGCCACAGAATTGTTACTCAGGGACAGACAAAGAATTGTTACTGAGGGCCACAGAATTGTTACTCAGGGACAGACACAGAATTGTTACTGAGGGCCACAGAACTGTTACTTAGGGCCACAGAATTGTTACTCGCACAGACACAGAATTGTTACACAGGGACACAGAATTGTTACTGAGGGCCACAGAACCGTTACTTAGGGCCACAGAATTGTTACTGAGGGCCACAGAACTGTTACTTAGGGCCACAGAATTGTTACTCGCACAGACACAGAATTGTTACTCAGGGACACAGAATTGTTACTGAGGGCCACAGAACTGTTACTTAGGGCCACAGAATTGTTACTCGCACAGACACAGAATTGTTACTCAGGGGACACAGAATTGTTACTGAGGGCCACAGAACTGTTACTTAGGGCCACAGAATTGTTACTCGCACAGACACAGAATTGTTACACAGGGACACAGAACCGTTACTTAGGGCCACCGAATTGTTACTCAGGGACACAGAATTGTTACTGAGGGCCACAGAACTGTTACTTAGGGCCACAGAATTGTTACTCGCACAGACACAGAATTGTTACTCAGGGACACAGAACTGTTACTGAGGGCCACAGAACTGTTACTTAGGGCCACAGAATTGTTACTCGCACAGACACAGAAATGTTACTCAGGGACACAGAATTGTTACTGAGGGCCACAGAACCGTTACTTAGGGCCACAGAATTGTTACTCGCACAGACACAGAATTGTTACACAGGGACACAGAATTGTTACTGAGGGCCACAGAACCGTTACTTAGGGCCACAGAATTGTTACTCAGGGACACAGAATTGTTACTGAGGGCCACAGAACTGTTACTTAGGGCCACAGAACTGTTACTCGCACAGACACAGAATTGTTACTCAGGGACACAGAACTGTTACTGAGGGCCACAGAACTGTTACTTAGGGCCACAGAATTGTTACTCGCACAGACACAGAATTGTTACTCAGGGACACAGAACTGTTACTGAGGGCCACAGAACTGTTACTTAGGGCCACAGAACTGTTACTCGCACAGA
>CATNWA010002479.1:0-77203 GCA_951230385.1 Staurois parvus | reverse complement strand
GGAAACCCAAAGGAAGAAATTCAATGTCTTCTCAAGAAAAAAGACCTTTTTTAAACACAGCCCGCCAAAAGTTGAACCCTCTCCTTGATGAAGAGGAGTGATAAACTTGGGGGTCGTCTCCCCGCAGTGATATGACATTCAAAAAAAACACCCCTTTGCCCATACCCAAGAATCACACTTGCCGTTCTTCTGACCAAGACATCAACCACGGAGCGCACGTTGCACATCAAGGTCCACGCCACCTTCACTGGAAGGAGCAGTCCGCTCAGCTGGATTGGTGGATCCTAGGATGTAAAAAGACTAGTCCTCCAGTGTGATTTAACACAAAATGTGTAACTTGCAAGAAAATCAGAGGGGGAAAAACTTGAAATGAAGTCCAGGGAGATGTCGGACTTACCTCAGACCAGGCCTGGGCTTCAGAATCCCTCCATTCACAAATGTAGGCCTAGACGGTTTTTGGTCCTTGGAACATTTCTTCTCGCAAAGACCAGAGGAGGCAAGTGCACAGAGCAAACGCTGGGCTGTTCTTTTCTCGTGTATGAGTACCAGAGCAGTTCACATTGAGGTAATTGAGTCTCTAACTTCCCTCCATGCCTTCATCATAATCGACCCTTGAGAAGATTTTTTCTCCCATTCGTGAGGACCAGCAAAACAGAGTCGTTCTGGATTTGTGTGCACAAACTATATTGGAGCCTGCACGGAAAAATGAAGATCATTGCATACAGACTCAGAGACAATGTAAATATCCTTCAAGAACCAAAAGATGCCACTTGGATCTTCAATCCTCCTCAATGCCTCACATATGGGAGGAGCATGGGAGAGGATGATATGGAGTAGCTCGCCGCATTCCAAGATGCAATGCGTCTAAAGATAGGATCTAACTCGTGCTCACACACGAAGTCCTAACCACGCTGATGGCGTGAAGGTCATGGGCTATCATGAACGCCAGACCTTTGGATCCCAGTGTCTACTGACCCAGAGATGCACAACCGTCTTGACAACCGGCAACTTGCTGACCCTGATGATGGAGATGGTGACAGCTCCCCAACGGGGACTTTGATCTTAAAGACTTGTAACACCAAGCAATGGAAACTTGAGTTCAAAGCCTAGCCGATATCTTCTGTAAGAGATGGAGGCAGGAGTAGTTACCTGACAGACCCCTTCATCCACCACGCACAAAATGGCAAGACGACAAGCCCCACTTACAACGTTGGAGATGTTGTTCTAATAAAAGACTTCTCAGGCCCACAGGAACGAGTGGGCCAATTGGACTCATTGTGGGGACTGATGCTATGTAGTGATAGCCGGCAGAGAAGTTCAGGAAAGTAGTGGTTCATAGTAGTAAAACGGGGCACCCCTAAGGTGTACCATAGATCCCCATCATCGGAAGTCGTTTTACTACTTCCAAGAGTTAAATAGTGGCATAATCATTATTATGCCAGGTGAGGAGTGTGCTGGCCTTGTATTAACACAAGGCATTCTTTAGCATTCAGTCAGTGACTGTCACTTTAAGGCTAATAGGGGACGTCCTGTCTGCTAACCTTGGGAGGAGGAAGTGACTCTCTAATCTCTTCAGACTGAAGAAAATTCTACAATGCACAAGATACAATGTTGGGATGCTGTTCCCGTCTTCATATATGGGCTTGATTAGACCCCTCAAAGTCTGTAAAGTACCCCTTTCCTATGTAATGTTGGATGTTATTGACAACATAGCTAGTGAAGTTAGATTATGTACTTATGTTTGTTTTATTCTGTTTGTATTTCAGTTTTACCGCATTTATTCACATTCATCCGCACAAATATTCATTCATTCTCATTAATGATCACAATGGTTATCAGTAAAAAGATCAATCGAGTTATTATCAATCCTCGACTCTTTACTGTTGTGGGACATTCAAGAAGGTTATAATGCCTGTTACCCTTACCCTCTGTAACACTTTCATAAACTGTCAGAGAAGGCTAGGACCAAGGAGACATCTGGATCACACAGAGCATTCATCATAACACACCACACATAGTTGCATCAACACATACAACATGGAACTACAACTAGCACCAGAACATGGGAAATAAAAGGAGACAGAGAAGGAAGAAAAGTAGGGAACAGTAAAAAAAGGAAGAAGAGAAGAGAAGAGAGGAGGGAGGGGAGGAGGTGGAAAGAGGAGAGGAGGAGGAGAGGGGTAGGGGGAGGGGTAGGGGATAGGAGTAAGGGAGAGGGGGAGGGGAGAGGAGGCGAGAAGGGGAGGCAGGGCCGGTGAGAAGGAGACGGAGGAAGAGAAGAGGAGAGATGGGGGAGGGTAAAAGGGGAGCGAGAAGAGGAGGAGAGTTAGAGGGTAGGCGGCGGCGAAATGAGAGGAGTAACTAGAGGTGAGGGGACGAGGGAAGTGGATGATAGAGGAGAGGGGAGGTGAAGGTTAAGGGGGCGAGATGAACTAGCAAGGGGAGAGGAGAGGAGAGGGGGAGGGGATAGCGAATAGGAGAGGGGGAGCGGAGAGGGGAGGGCTAGAAGGGAATTACTGGGAGGGGGGAGGGGGAGAGGTGAAGTGAGAGGAGGAGAGAGGGGAGGGGTGGAGGTGAGAGGGAGAGGGGAGAGGAGGGGAGGGGAGAGGTGAGGGGAATGGAGGGGAGCGGTCTGAGGGTGAAAGATAGGGCTTGTGAGGTGGTTGTTGAGTGTGAGGGGAGGGCCAGGGTGAGAGGGAGAGGGAGGAGAGGAGAGGGGAAGGGAGAGTAGGAGTTTGAGGGGACGTGCCAGGGGAGAGGAGAGGGTAGTGGGGGAGGGAAGAGGGTGAGAAGAGAAGAGGGGAAGGGGAGGGTTAGGAAGAGGAGGGAAGAGAAGAGAGGTAGAGCCCAAATCAGGAAGTACTAGGGCACGGAGAATGTTATGGATGTCCAACGGTGTGCTTATCCCACGTTTGTTCTCACACATGTTGGCGTTGGTATTCCGGTATGCGCTCTGTAAAACTCAGTGGTGTTCCCCTGTCGTTAATCAGGATCCAATCTGGTTACAATGTGCGGGGTTCGTTGAACATATTGAAGCGGAATATTCGATCTCTGTGCTAATTATTCAGCAATAGTGATTCTCGCTGCTAACAGCATAGAAGTAAGACACTTAACCCATCGCCTACCGCGCAGTTGTAGTTCTATCCCCTTCCTGTCCCAGGACAATTTTCAGCTTTCGAGCGGCTTGTCACATTTTTTGAATGACAATTGCGCGGTCATGGCAACACTGTACCATATTAAACTTCTACCATTTTTTTTCAAACGAATAGAGTTTTCTTTTGATGGTATTTACTCACCGCTGGGAGGTTTTATTTTTTGAGCTCTTAAACAAAAATTTCCCGAAAAAATTTTGAAAAAAAAGTTTTTTTTTTTTCTATTTATAAAATTTTTGCAAACAGTTAATCTTTTCTCCTTCACTGATTGTGTGCTTCTGAGGACTGCACTGATAAGGCAGCACTGATGTGCAGCAATGATAGGCTAGCACTATGATGGACAGCACTGATGGGCACTGATGAGGTGGGCACAGTTAGGCAGCACTTATAGGCAGCACTGATGATGATTGCCTGATATGCAACAATGTTGGGCACTGATAGGCAGCACTCATAGGCACTGATTCTGGTGGCACTGATGGGTGGCACTGACTGACGACACTGCTGAGCACTGATGGGTGGCACTGCTGGGCGGCAATGGGTGGGCACTGATGGGCACAGGTGGCTGGCACTGCTGGGCACTTGTTGGGCAGAACTGCAGGGAAAGGTGACTGGCACTGCTTGACACGATCATCAGGTCACTGATCATCAGTGCCCTGATGATCGCTGCTGATTCCCTCCTCTGACAATTGCTGGTATCAGGGAACTAGAGAGGAGGTCTTGTGAGGGGTGGCGGAGTGTGCGTGTTGGGTGGCACTTGGATATTAGGTCAGTGATGTAGTTTGGGGCAGTATGGTGGACAGCTTTGTACGTCAGTGTTAGATTTTGAATTTGATCCGTTGCGCAATCGGACGGAGCAGTGGAGGGGATTGGCAGAGGGGGGGTGGGGTGGCGGAGATGGAGTGGTTGGAAAGGTGAATGAGTCTGGCAGCCGTATTCAGGATGGGACTGAAGCGAGGGATAGCCAGCGGCGAGGCAGGCCATGTGAGGAGGGAGTTGCAGTAGTCGAGTCGTGATATGATGATGGAGAGGATGAGCTGTTTAGTGGTTTCTGGGGTTAGGAACGCACGTATATTGGCAATGTTGCAGAGGTGGAGTCTGCATGAGTTTGTTAATGATTGGACTTGGGGCTGGGAAAGGATAAGTTGGAGTCCAGAATGACACCAAGTTACTCTCTGGCCTGCGGGCGGGTTTGATATTGGCATTGTTGGGATGTGATGGAGAAGTCAATGGGGGTGGGGTCCCCAGGCTGGGGGGAAGACAAGGAAACTCGGTTTTGGAGAGGTTCAGTTTAAGGAAGTGGAGCGACATCCAGTCTGATATGTTGCTCAGTAGGTGTGTGATTCGGGGCGGAGACTGAGGAGGTGAGGTGGGGGGTTGAGAGATAGATTTGTGTGTCGTCGGCATAGAGGTGGCAGTTGAGCGAGGGAGTGAGAGTGTACGAGTTGGCCAAGAGAAGAGGTTTGTGTAGATGGAGAAGAGAAGGGGCCCGAGGACGGAGCCTTGAGGGACCTCAACAGAGAGGGGGAGTGAGGGGATGGTGGTTGCATTATAGGTATCGCTGAAAGAGTATTTGTTGACAGGTAGGATGAGAGCCAGGAGAGAGCAGAATCTCTGAGGCCGAGGGAGTGTAGTTTTTTGAGGAGGAGGGGGTGGTGGACTGTGTGGAAGGCCGCAGAGAGGTCAAGGAGTAGGAGCACTTGAATAGTGGCCATTAGCTTTGGCGGTTAGCAGGTCGTTGGAGAGTTTGAGTAAGGGCAGTTTCGTTGGAGTGTAGGGGACGGAAGCCGGACTCTAGGGGATCGAGGAGGTGGTTGTCGTTGAGGTGAGAGCTTAGGCGGGTGTAGACTAGGCGCTCGAGGAGTTTGGATGTAAATGGGAGCAGGGAGATGGGTCTGAGGTTGTTCAGGTCATTGGGGTCCAGGGAGGGCTTTTTAAGTATGGGGGTGGATGTTGTGCATGTTTTCAGAGGGGAGGGGGGAAAGTGCCTGAGAGAGAGGGAGAGATTATTAAAGATGTGGGTCACTCTCCCGGCTGAGGGAGCGTAGGATGGAGGGGGAGGGAGGGTCGTAGCAGTTGTGAGGGGATAGGGTCGAGGGGGCAGGTGGTGAGGCGGGCATCAGAGAGGATCTTGGAGACTTCCTCGATGTTTAGTAAGGTCAAGGGTTGGAAGTGTTTTTTTTTTGGGGGGGGCTTCAGTATGAGGAATGCAGGGTTGGGGTGGAAGTGGAGGTCAGAGCAGTGGTGGGGGCCCACTCATGGGCTGAGAGGGTGATGAGGGGGTAGCTGAGTGAGGGGGAACGGGGTTGGAGGGAGTTTGAGCATGATGAAGTCCCTGCAGGTTATGTCGAGGGAGAGGGGGGATGAGGGTGGTAGCTGTGTGAGAGGGGACGGGTTTGAGTGAGGATGTGTGAGTTGTGGTGATGGATGTCCTTGCGAATTGTTCAATCTTCTTTTGAAGTGATTGGCAAATCTCAAGGGCGGTGGAGTGAGGTGCTGGTTGGAGGTGGGGGGTGGTGAGAGTAGAGAGTTGAAGGTGGAGAAGAGTCAGCGAAGATAATGAGAAAAAGAAAAAACCTTGAGTTGCTTAGAGGGGAAATCCCAAACCTGCACACTATCGGAGAGTAAGGGTCAACAACGCCACTATTAGGTTTTAAGGTGGACATAGAAAAATGCAAGACAGCGATGGGGCGACCCACACACATCCCCCCCCCCCCCCCCATCGAGAATCCAGGACCAAATAAAAATTCCCGAGATGACCCTCAAAGAAAAACAATTTAAAAAAGTGAGGAAAAAAAGGAAGAAATAGGGGAGAGACAAAAGACACCGAGCCCCAGAAAATGGCTATCGTCAGTTCAAGTGGTAAAACAATGATATGCAGCATTTAAAACAGTAAAACACCAAATAACCCAGACACAAGGTCAAGGAATGGAAGAGTCTCCCACCAAAGCATAGCAGTGGGGACAGTCTCTCAATTTGGAAGAGCACATAGACGCTTCCCGGCACCATGGGGTCTGTAAAAGACATGTATAAGAAAGGTTCCTAACCCCAGATGAGAAATAGAAATACCTGACATACAGTTGCAAGAAAAAGTATGTGAACCCCTTGGGATTATGTGGAGTTTTGCATGAATTGGGCATAAAAATGTGCTCTGAACGTCATCTAAGTCACAACAATAGAAGAACACAGTCTGCTGAACATAATACTACACAAACATTAGACGTTGTCATGGTTTAATTGCACATAACATGTAAACATTCACAGTGCAGGTGAGGAAAAAGTATGTGAACCTTTGGACTTAATAACTGGTTGACCCTCCTTTGGCAGCAATAACCTCAACTAAACGTTTCCTGTAGTTGCAGATCAGACCTGCACAATGATCTGGAGTAATTTTGGGGACCACTCCTCTTCACAAAACTGTTTCAGTGTAGCAATATTCTTGGGATGTCTGGTGTGAATCGCTCTCTTAAGGTCATGCCACAGCATTTCAATCGGGTTGAGGTCAGGACTCTGACTGGGCCACTCCAGAAGGCGTATTCTGTGCTGTTGCAGCCATTGTTTTGTTGAATTACTTGTATGTTTTGGGTCATTGTCCTGTTGCATCACCCATCCTCTGCGGAGCTTCAGTTGGCAGACAGATGGTCGTACATTTTTCCTGCAAAATGTCTTGATAAACTCTGGAATTCATTTTCCCATCAATGACAACAATCCGTCCAGGCCCTGAGGCAGCAAAGCAGCCCCAAACCATGATGCTCCCTCCGCCATGTTTCACAGTGGGGATGAGGTTTTGATGTTGGTGTGCTGTGCCTTTTTTTCTCTACACATAGTGTTGTGTGTTCTTCCCAAACACCTCAATCTTGGTTTCATCTGTCCACAGTATATTTTGCCAGTAGTGCTGTGGAACATCCAGGTGCTCTTTTACAAACTTCAAACGTGCTGCAATCTTCTTTTTGGCCAGCAATGGCTTTCCTCCGTGGTGTCCTCCCATGTACTCCATTCTTGTTTAATGTTTTCCTTATTGTAGATGTGTCAACAAAAAATGTTAGCATGTGCCAGAGATTTCTGTAGGTCTTTAGCTGACACTCTGGGATTCTTCTTTACCTCATGCAGCATTGTGCGCTCTGCTGTTGCAGTCATTTTTTACAGGAGGACCACGCCTAGGGAGAGTAGCAACAGTGCTAAACTTTCTCCATTTGTAGACAGTCTGTCTTACCGTGGACACATGAACATCAAGGCTTTTGGAGATACTTTTGTAACCTTTTCCAGCTTCATGCAAGTCAACAATTCTTGATGGTAGGTCTTCTGAGAGCTCTTTTCTGTGAGGCATGGTTCACATCAGACAGTGCTTCTTGAAACCAGTAAACCCAAAACAGGTGTGTGTTTTTTAAGGGCAGGACAGCTGTCAGCAACACATCCAATATCATCACACTGATTGGAGTCAAGGTTGGCTCACTCCTGGCTCCAATTAGCTCTGGGAGAAGTCATTAAGCTAGGGCCTCACATACTTTTTCCTCCCTGCACTGTGAATGTTTACATGTTATGTGCAATTAAACCATAGCAACATCTAATGTTTGTGTAGTATTATGTTCAGCAGACTGTGTTCTTCTATTGTTGTGACTTAGATGACGTTCAGAGCACATTTTATGCCCAATTCATGCAAAACTCCACGTAATCCCAAGGGGTTCACATACTTTTTCTTGCAACTGTATATGCAAATTAGCCAATAAACAGGTAAAAAGCAATAAAATTAAAAAACATAATATTTGCAATAACAATTCAAAGAAGAACAAGGGCGGAGGCCAATGTCCCATAACAAGACCATGTAGAGGTCCCCGCCCGATAGAAATCAACTAGTAGCCAGCAGGTTCCTCAAGGGACCTAACGTGGAGTAGCAGGTTTCTTCTTCCTTGAAAAGGGGGACCACAGAGGTGAAAGCGGGGGAGGAGGGCCGTCAACCCTGGGCTGGTTCTGTGGGGAGGGGCTAAGGTAAATAAAGCCCAGATTCAACAAGTTTCTCTCCTTCAGAAAATGTAGAAAAGGCGTAGGATTTGCCATTGTAAGTAAATTGTAAGCAAAAATGGATATTTCCATTGATAACGAATGTCCCTTTGAATTAAAGATGAAAGCAACGGCTTGAACTTCCTCCGTTTCAGGATAGTACCTTGAGAAATATCTGCAAAGACTTGAATCTTGTGCCCATGGATTTCCAAATCTGGATGTTCCCTGGCGTATCGCATCACCGCCCTCCTTAATTTAAAAAAATGGGGTTTAATGATTATGTCTTGAGGAGGTCCATCCAGTTTTACAGGGACCAGAGCTCTATGGATACGATCTATTTCCGTTATAGTGGTGTGACCCTCCTGCGCTCCAAATATTGTGTTTTAAACAATTAAACAAATTAAATATATGAACCCCAAAATAGCTGCTAGCATTAAATCATATACCAGTGATCAAGTGAATATAAACCATATAAATGCTGCGCTACATTCAAATCAAAGTGAATGTGGAATCCATGACACAAATCCAATATAGTGACAATAATATGGAAATAGATATATAAGTGCTTGATAATAACAAAAATCGTCAAATCAAACACCCAAAGGATGAAAAAAACAAACACTTAAATCTATACGCATGTGCATAAATTACACATACATATAGTTACATCACACGTGCAAATGTGAAGTGAAATAATATTTACTTATTAAGCGCAAAAAAAAAAGTCCAATATATAGATGTTAAAGGTGAAAAAATGTAAACGGTGTTCCAATAATATTATAAAGTGACCACAGGTGACACAAATCGTGCAGGTATCTGAGTGTAGATAGAACTTGTGAATCCAACCACCTTCTGGATTAGCCTCTCACCTCATCACTTCGACCCTTGCGGATCAAAGAGCAATAATGGATCCCTCTCACAGATCCTCCAGGCACCACAGCACTCAGAAACGCTTTTCAGAATTCAATATTCCCACTTAAAACTCTTCTCCAGGTATAGATGAAATATCAATCTCTCAGAACAAAAAGAGGAATCCTCCCATAGTGTAGTATATTTATTATACCATAGGAACATAGGAACATAAAACTTGTTGGTAAAAAATTCCACTTACATAGCAGCCAGTCCACACCAGGTGTGGACTGGCTGCTATGTAAGTGGAATTTTTTACCAACAAGTTTTATGTTCCTATGTTCCTATGGTATAATAAATATACTACACTATGGGAGGATTCCTCTTTTTGTTCTGAGAGATTGATATTTCATCTATACCTGGAGAAGAGTTTAAGTGGGAATATTGAATTCTGAAAAGCGTTTCTGGAGTGCTGTGGTGCCTGGAGGATCTGTGAGAGGGATCCATTATTGCTCTTTGATCCGCAAGGGTCGAAGTGATGAGGTGAGAGGCTAATCCAGAAGGTGGTTGGATTCACAAGTTCTATCTACACTCAGATACCTGCACGATTTGTGTCACCTGTGGTCACTTTATAATATTATTGGAAACACCGTTTTACATTTTTTCACCTTTAACATCTATATATTGGACTTTTTTTTTTTTGCGCTTAATAAGTAAATATTATTTCACTTCACATTTGCACGTGTGATGTAACTATATGTATGTGTAATTTATGCACATGCGTATAGATTTAAGTGTTTGTTTTTTTCATCCTTTGGGTGTTTGATTTGACGATTTTTGTTATTATCAAGCACTTATATATCTATTTCCATATTATTGTCACTATATTGGATTTGTGTCATTGGATTCCACATTCACTTTGATTTGAATGTAGCGCAGCATTTATATGGTTTATGATCTATTTCCGTTGTCACGATCCGGGGTCAGGATCAAAGACCAGAGCTCTATGGATACGATCTATTTCCATTGTCATGATCAGGGGTCAGGCTCAAAGACCGGCAGTGTAAGGCTTACCTAAGTACTAACTGGTATCACCAGAGCTCCTAATGGTGGAGATGGATTTTGCTGGTGTTAGTACCAGGTCGCAGTTCTCAGGATCACCCCACCAGGAAGTGAGCAAGCCAGGAACCAGTAGCAGATATGGCAGGTAGGGATCTACCAGAAGCATGTGATCTGGGACTTCAGCATAGTAAAACTTGAGGTCAACATCAAGAAATGTAGCTACTCACCCAATTGTCAAGTTCCAAGTGACGGCAACCATTTTCCCATTGCTCAAAATGTAAAGGCCAAATCAAATACATACCAAGACTGAGTATTCTTGGGGCCATTTTCCCGGAGTCCAAAAACCCAGCCAGATCCCAAATAAAATCACACAAAAATGTCAATTTTCTAATTCTTGAAAAAGGAATCTCCAGGGGCAAATCATTTTAAAGTGCTCCTCCCCCCCAAAAAAATGGAATCTAACTAATGCTTTGGGCCTCTCATGTAAACTTGGGGCCAATAATTAGACTGCTTCATTTTGGCACATCACATGACTAGCAGGAAGATCTACAGTGTTCCTTTGCCAGACTTATCCACCAAGAATCTTGGAATTTAAGTAATCTAAAGCCCAAAAGGCATCATAAAGACTAATCTATAGTTCATTGACAAATACACTATATTGCCAACACTGCTGGGATGACTTCCTTTCCGCACACATGAACTTGAATGACATCCCAGTCTTAGTCCGTAGGGTTCAATATTGAGTAGTCCCGCCCTTTGTAGCTCAGCTTCCAATCATCTG
This sequence comes from Staurois parvus, assembly GCA_951230385.1. Lineage (NCBI taxonomy): Eukaryota > Metazoa > Chordata > Amphibia > Anura > Ranidae > Staurois > Staurois parvus. Next base: position 66,364 of record CATNWA010002479.1, on the reverse strand, counting down.
GAAAGGCTGTTTAATGTTTTTGGATACTCTGAGACTGCCACAAGAATTACTTATTTTTCTTTTTCACATTGAGTTTGCAGGAGACCTGCGGTTTAAAAGTGATTAAAGGAGTTTTGGATGCATTGCTCTTGGTCTCTTCAGATCACAGTTATATCAACAATTCTTTTGGGTGCATTTACATGCGTTTCTCTGGCTTTGGAAATATTTTGGGGAATGTTTATATTTGATTTGACCCAATTTTTTCCCTGGGTGACCCTTCTATAACCTATTGAATCCTTTTTGGAATGTTGCCTTAACGACAAATGTTATATATTTTGCTTTAATGTTTGAAGCCAATGTTCAAAATGGCTGCAGTAGCTTATGGGCATAATGGAGCCATCCTAACACATCTGCCTCCTTGTTTGGCAGGAAAGGTGGCCCCTCATTCTTGTGGCCCCTGCTCCTGAGCCTTACCATGCCTCTTTCTACTCCCAAACAGTCTCCTGGGCTGTGGCTGCCAGTGTCCTATTTGTCTGGATAAACTTGGGTGAAGAACATACCAATGAGCAATCCCTCAAACCTTGGTCACAAATGTCACATCATACATACAGCCTAACTAGTATCTGTTACTAATCAGCATCTTGAACTCTATTTTCAGATCATCTTTTGCCCCTGGAGGCCCCAGCTGTTGGAGTGGGAGAAGAATCTGCATCTGATGTTGGGGTACGGGAACTGCTGTAATGGGGTGGGGATGTACAAATGCATGTTGCATGTGTATTTGGGAAATGTCATGCATTTTTTTTTTTTGTTTTGTGGTGCAGGGAAGTTCAGGCACTCCAAACTTGTGTGAAATGCCGTCACCTCCACCTGAGTTGCCTGAACATCCGGTAAGATGCTAAAGATGTTCTCCCTAATGAGTCACCCATTTAGAGTATAAACTCCGTTCCTGGCTGGGCAGGATTTGGCAACGTGATGTGTAACTTACTTTTTTTTGGATCATTGCTTAGTCAGGAGCTGGAGGGAGTGATGTGCATGTGACAAATCAGCAGGAAGGTATCAGTCCAAATGGGAAAGATGCCAAACCATTCATTTCAGTCAAATGTTCATCCAGTGTAATGTGTCAGGGAAAGGCATTCACCAATACCTGGTCCTAGGGGTGGGACAAGAACATGATCTAGTGTTTGGTGTCAGACGAGCCCCCTGTCCTACTGTACCCTTGTGCTGTGTGTTAAACACTCTTCATTTTTTGTTTGTTTTTCCTTGCAGCCAACATTGGATGCAGCTGGATCGGCACCCCGTCCACCTGGACCAGCCCCCTTCTCAAGCTTGGGGAAAGGCTGTTTCAACATGGAGAGATTATGGGAGCAAAGGAGGCTTTCTAATGCATCCAGTAATATAGAAAGGTTACTGGGGCTCCAACATGAAGAAGCCCTGCTTGGACTTGTCACCGCGGTCAGGGAGCAGACTACAGCATTGCAGGACCTTAGTCATGATATCCGGGCCTTATGTCAAGCAGGGGCTGAACAAAATGCACCTTCGGCCAGAGGCTCCCCCCCTGTGCAGTAGTAGTTTGGGGCCAATGCCAAGGTTGCCACAGAGTTCCCCTGTAGAAAGTGCCGGGGAAGCAGCAGGGGAACAAGCTTGGAGGTGCCGAATCTGGAACTACCCACTCTGGAGCAGCCCCCTCAAGAAACCCCACCCGAAGACCAGTATGCCTCCTTCCCCATGGATCCCTCTTCTGCACCTTCCTCACACTCCAATTTGCCCCTTGACCACACCCCCTCCACACCCCCACTTTCACACCCCCTCCCCTTGTTTCTACATGCCCCTCCTCTCAATCCCATTTCCACCCTTACCTTCCACATCCTGCCCACTCTCCTCAGCCCTCAAATGCCCCTCCCCACATTCTCCTTGTCTTCCCATTCCCCCCATTCAACCTCTCCCCCAGCACTCCCCCCCCACCACTCTTTCCCAGCCCCCCACACACTGTACCCCCCCCCCAACCCTCACACCCACCCCCTCTGCAGCAGCAGCCTCTCCTCCCCATTAATTTTGTATGTTTTTTTGTAATAAACATTATTTGGAAAGTAGCAGAACGTGTCTTTCAAATTGTCAGAAATGCATTTGGGGTAATAATGGTGGCTTGGTCATGTCGGGAATCCAACACAGGCGCTTTTCTGAGTATGGCTACCAATAATTCCAAATAGCGAACACTAAAAAAGCAGCACTTCAGAAAGAAAACTAAAAGGTGACCCTTCCAGAGGCATTGGTGGTTAGACTCTTTGGCCTTTCTTTGCTGCTTTCACCTGGTGGTCTGTCCTGCAAATAGTTTTAGCTGTTCCCCATCACACAAGTTCTCTGGCACATGTAGCGGTTGGCCATTATCTGCTAACCATTTGGCTGCCCCAAGGGAGCTTAGAATTATCAGTGGACTCTGTGGGCAAGGCTAACGTTCCCCAATATGGGAACACACAATATTGCAGCTTGTTTCTAAGTGTCGGCTAGCTTTTGTCTTTTTGGGGTGCTGATTTTTGCCAAGACTCCTGCATGGAACACTCACCTCCCCAGAGACTGACACTGCTGTCCAAATATGTTCCCTGTGCTACTTCATTGACACACACTATACAAGAAGTGTGTAATATCCAGGACACCAGGCGTGACACCAGGACACAACTTACACACAGTAAGCCTGCCAAGGAATGCTAGAGACACAGAAAAGTTGGGAGATAAGAAGAAGGCCTTCTGTTGTTTGGACTATCATTATGCTGGACTAACTGGACCCAGACTAAGTTTGCTTTACACCCCGTGTAACATCTTGCCCCGAGATTGGTTGGGGAGCATAGGATCTTTAGCTGCCTGATTCTAGACGTGTGTGCCTATGGAATTTATGTGCCCAGTGGACACTTGTTCCTCACTTCATTCCCTCCCCACCTCTTGTTGTCAAAACACTGACATGTGAATGAGGAACAAGTTGGATCCAAGTGGTATGTGTGGAGCAGATAGACAATTTGCCCATTAGGGCCCCTTCTTTTCTGGGGGACATTGCATGTAACTGGTCTCATCCATAACTGATAGTCCTTCCAAGAGCAGCTTTCAAGTCATGTGACTTCTGTGTAATGCCAATCCAAACTAGAGATGAGGTGATGGGAGAACATCTTGACAGAGTTGGGCCACAGGATCCCCCCAAGTTGTCTACTTGGCTGCACCCCCCTTTTGGCAGTCTGCACAACTCCACACCCACCAAGCTATGTAGAAGTCCCTGGATGGAATGAAGAGCTACTCCAAACGTGAACAATGTAACGTGAATGGAGTGTTCTGTGTAAACTGTTGCAGCATTTCACAAGAGGAAGCAAACCAAGATTGGGAGTAGCTGCAGACAGCAAGCAGACAACTTCAATCTTTATGTATCCCAGCTTAGGATTGAAGGAGCTGGTTTACCTCTCGGAAACATGCAATCCTATCTGCTACAGTCCTAAAGCTGGACTTGCCAGAAAACACTTCGTTTGGGGACATTACCAGAAATTCCAGGTAAGCAAGATTGTCCAGTGCAGCTGGAGCTAGCAGAGTCCTGCAATGCTTTAGGGACATGCAGATCAGCTCCAACTGCAATGAAGAAGATTGCCGACCTGCAAAGGCTGAAGAAGACACAACAACACAGGGCACTGTCCAAGAGAAATAGAACATTTATTACCAACAATCAATAGAAAACTATAAAACATCATAAAAAATTGTAACTAAACTAAAATTGCTGCCTGAAATAGGCTCCAAGGCTGGGCTGGTCCTCGTCTGGTTCCACCTCCAGGGCTTGCTCCAGGGCCTGGATCCAGCGGCACATCCAGCCCAGGAGGCCACGAATGTCAGGATCGGGGAACAATGTAGAAAAAGCCAAACAAAATGTATTATCTGTAATAAAAAAGGAGACAGACTTGCTTCACACAAAACAGCATGCAATGCTTGTCTACCTTTGTCCATTATCCTGAAAGCACTCTATGCTGTTGTCACCTCATAATTGGAACACAGAACTTACATTTCTTGCCCTGGATGATATCATGGCCCAAGGAGTGAGCTTGGAATCCTTAGTCCTAGATTACCCGCTTCCCACCCGCAATGTACTGTGGCCAGGCGGCAGCTACAGGCAAAGCAATGTACTTGTACGTCACTCTGGCTGTACTAACACAGGAGGCACACCACACACACCCGAGCCGGCACACAGCGCTCCCCTCCCCCGACTGCTGTGTCTGGTGGATACAGCGGAATGAAGATCCCAGTGATTGTGACCCGTGATCATGTGATCTCTAGGTGATCCCAATGTAAGCAGTTGTTATGAATCAATCTCATTCATAACAGCTCTGCTTCTCCTCCTAGTGAGCTGTGATTGGCCCACAGCTGTCACATGATACATGGGGCCAATCACAGCACCCTGTACCATGTGACCAGCTCCAGCCAATCACAGATCACTATCTTGAGCTGTCAAAAATCTAACTCACTGATGACAGTTGATGAATGAGTTCGGTTCTGACAGCAAGCTTTGCATTGCAGGAGAAATGATCATTATTTCTCCTCCTGCAAAGAAAAGTGTGGAAAAAAAATCCCTGATCACCCCCCTCCCCCCCACAGTAGTACAATGGTTACTATGGTAACATCCTACTATTCTGATACAAGTATTAAAAAAAAAAAAGTTAAATACCATATTGAGAATTTTGTTTTAAAATTTTTTTTTAAGGTTTTTTTTTTTAACTACTTACCAACCACTTACCTGCATTTTGTGGGCGAGCAGCAGCTCTTGGCAAAGTGGCGTAATCTGCATCACTTCCTGTTTTGGGGTGTCAATGCGCCTGCGCCCCCCCTGCTGCCCCCCCCCGGTCGGTCCCAGGGAGAGAAGAGAGAACACACGGCACCGAGTAAAAGCACCACTACATTGTACACACACGTTAGATTAGCACATTTAACCCTTTGATGGCCCCGTCACCCAGCCAGTGCCATTAGTACAGTGTCAGTATATAGAATGTTTCACTGATCTCTGTATTCCTGCCACTAGTGACACATCACATAGTGTCAGGGTCAGTAAGCCCCTCCCAGCCAGGGTCAGCTGGCGTTAGATTGGCCGCACACTGTCGCACTCACGCTATAGGTCGCTGATCACCGCCATTACTAGTATAGTGTTTGTACGGATCAATATATTGATCATGAACAGAACTATACTAGTGCCGGCTTTGTATAGTGTCCCCAATACTCAGTGTTAGCCGGATCGGCCCGGTCACTGCCAGCACTAGTGTTCAGCCCCTCCACTGTTCTTCACAGAAGATTTGTACCAATTGTGGGCCAAGGCAATTTATACACCACAATACATGGCCGCCCCCCAAATTCAGCTCTTGTCACACAATTCACATGGAACTCTATCACCGTTTATGAAATTAAAACATTTTTGGGCCGAACCCCCAACATGGACATTACAGAAAAGAATGAATTGCAGTCATATTGGTCCGCAGACCCGATTCATCGTATGTCCGTGTTCTCTGCTGGTACATATATGTCCAACATGGACCAGCAATGTACTGGAACGTCGCTGGACTTGGAGTGGTTATACCGGGAGGATGCTTGCAGCTACAGGCATCATTCTAGTGCTGGTTTATTAGCTGGTGGGCGGCTTTCATGTAAAAGTAATCCTAGTGGCCAATTAGCTGCAGAATTGTTTTTACAAACAGCGAGATGGGACATCATTTTACATGATTTCCTATAGCAGCAAATCTGATGAGATGAATGAAGTGGGTGTAAAGTGGAAGCAGTGGATCTGCAGGGAGCAGCATCTTGAGCACAACAAAGCACTTTATGTTGTGGATGGATTTGCACACGGTTCAGTTTCCTTCATTTATTGATAAACCCCATAAGACCAATGAAGTGGGGTGTAAAGTGGAAGCAGTGGATGTGCAGAGAATAGGATTTGGAGCCCCGAGCTCTTTATCTCTGAATGTCTCCACATATTTGTAGTGTATTTGTGATGATTTCTGTGCACACACAATAGGACAGCGCTGTGACACATAATGCTCTTCTAGATGACAGGGAATCCTTCCCTTTGTTACAGCAGCAGTCCGCTAGAAGGTTTTTGTAGGTTTGGAGTTGTTACACATAGCGCGGGTTTTATCCATTTATAGTGATGACATCATTGCCCAAATCTGGGGGTCACCAGCCATTTCCACCCTTTACTCCCAGCTGGGGGGCTTTGTATCCATATACCAGATGTTCTACAGGACTAAATCTGCAATCAATGTTACTGCAAAATCAAAGGGGCCAAAACCCCTCCCCCGAGCAGTCATATATTTCTGTCCCCCTTGGTGGGAGTGGAGGTGACCCCTCTATAAGGATCTACAGTCCATACACACCCAGCACAAGGCCGGGGTCACACTACCAGACGCTTCTCGGGCTGCAGTTCCTCTGAGCTCCACAAGGTGGGGATCTCACTTCTACCCAGACAGGAAGTCTCTATGGAAGACAGACAGGAAGTGATGTCAGGTACAGACAGACAGGAAGTGATGTCAGGTACAGACAGGAAGTTCCATGGATGAGGAAGAAGCAGAGAGTCCACATTCCTGGATCTGGCAGCAGAGGAGGTAATACGTAGATGAACCCCTTCAGGGGGAGGAGTTGATGATAATATATTTGCTCCCAAAGCTGGCCTACATGGTTCAGTTTTATCGTTCAGCCAGCGGGATGACCAAAAACTGAAGCGATTCCCCCATCCACACATTGGAGGTGGATGGGGGAATCCTCCCCGCTGCACTCTTGTATTCTGACAATGGGGGGACTCCTCCGCTCTCAGAATACACAGATCAGCACTGAAGCTATTGGCTGCAGCCGCTGGGGGAGTGGCTTTTATCCGGCAGTGGCCACACATATGGATGGAAATGTGAGCGATCCCTGCTGAACCAGCTGAATTTCCATGGATCTATGGTCACCTTCAGTGACTTCCTCCCCTCCCCCTCATCTCCTTCATGATGGAAGTCATGCTGAGATCATCTCCCATTGGCTGAGCAATATTCTCATTTGTCTCTCAGCTCCTTCTTGCTATTCCTCGTCCTGCCTGTTGTTTCCTTGGATTGATTTTCTGTGTAGTGACCCCGGCTTGGTCTCTTGGATGCGCTCGTCTGTTGCTTGCCCTGACCTTTCTCCTGATTCCTGGATCTCCTCCTCATCTCTCCTCCATATCCTCTTACACAGCTTTTCTCCACACCTGCAGTGACCCTGGGGGGAGGAAACTTGGCACCAGCACGCCGCCAAATCCATCCCCACCATTAGGGGGGAGACAATTGTCTGCTATTTACACTCCGTTCCTCCGCACGTCACCTGATCACTGACAGCTTACTTCCACCTTCCGGACAGATTTCTGGATGGTAAAGGTCAAAGGTCACTCAGTCCAGAATTTGGTTTGCATGGGAGCAGAGGAATCCTGTGACATCATCACACTGACCTCACACAGCTCCTCCTCCCAATGTCCCTCCATCCAGAGTCAGTCGGAGAATCCTATGACATGACATCACACTGACCTCACAGCTCCTCCTCCCAATGTCTTTCCATCCAGAGTCAGAGAATCCTATGACATCACACTGACTGACCTCACAGCTCCTCCTCCCAATGTCCCTCCATCCAGAGTCAGAGAATCCTATGACATCACACTGACCTCACAGCTCCTCCTCCCAATGTCCCTCCATCCAGAGTCAGAGAATCCTATGACATCACACTGACCTCACAGCTCCTCCCCAATGTCCCTCCATCCAGAGTCAGAGAATCCTATGACATCACACACTGACCTCACAGCTCCTCCCCCCAATGTCCCTCCATCCAGAGTCAGAGAATCCTATGACATCACACTGACCTCACAGCTCCTCCTCCCATGTCCCTCCATCTGGCTTTTTTTTCTGATGCTCTTAGGATGTGTGGGTCCCTTGGTATCCTCACATGTAAAGTGGGACTGTTGGTCCTGCGTTGTATGTAATGACATCAGAATGCTGCAACAAGCCTATACCCTGCGTAGTGTGGGGGTCCTGTGGGGGGGAATTATACCTCAGCCTGAAGTGGGGCTTTAATAAAATGGAGACCTGGGTCCTGAATGGAGAGGTGAGGAGGATTCTGGGAATATCATTTGATGTGACTATTTGTGTTCAGATGTAGAGTTTTCCTCCTGTGAAGTCTGGAGATCATATGACATCACATTGCCTCCACCTCCCTCCCTGATAGAAGAGAGAAAGAAGAAGAAGATTCTAGAAGTCACCAGAGAGATCACTGAGCTGCTGACAGGAGAGGTGAGCGGTGCCGGGAATTCTGGGACATTCTCCAGTAACAGACAAGGGATGTGTCTGGATGGTGACTGTATCATTGTGTGTGTCAGGTTCCTATAAGGTGTCAGGGTGTCACTGTCTATTTCTCCATGGAGGAGTGGGAGTATTTAGAAGGACACAAGGATCTCTACAAGGACGTCATGATGGACAATCAGCCGCCCCTCACATCACCGGGTAAGAGGAGACTTTATTGTAAAGGAGAGAGCAGTACGGAGGATCCACCTAGATCCCCCATCATCTGATAAACACATAGAAACAATGGATTCAGTCAGTGTGTGTGTGTTTCCTACAGATGGATCCAGTCATGGGAACCCACCAGAGAGATGTCCCCGTCCTCTGTATTCCCGGGATTCCACACAGGAAGGTCACACCATCCCTCACCATCATCAGGTAGATGAGGAACAATCACTGATAGTATCATTAGGATCTGTACACATTATCTGCATTGTTACCATTGATGTCATTTTTATTATATATTCAGAGTGGAAACCTGAGAGATCCTAAAGTTGAGGTTAAAGAAGAGATAAAAGAGGAGGAGGATGAGGAGGGGGGATGGAGGAGTCAGAGCTTCTAAAAGAACACAAAGATCTGTACCAGGACACACCATGGTGGAGTCATCCAGCTACAGGAACCCACCAGAGAGATGTCCCCGTCCTCTGTATTCCCGGGATTCCACACAGGAAGGTCACACCATCCCTCACCATCATCAGGTAGATGATGACAATTATTGGTAGTTGTGATTTATACACAGCATGTTTGTTACAATGAATGTTTTATTATATCTTTCAGAGTGGAATCCTCGGGGATGATAATATTGATGTTAAAGAAGAGTATAAAGAGGAGGATGAGGAGTATGGAGTGATGGAGGAGTTTTCAGAAGGACACAAGGATATGATGGAGCCACCTAATACCAGGAACCCACCAGAGAGATGTCCCCGTCCTCTGTATTCCCGGGATTCCACACAGGAAGGTCACACCATCCCTCACTATTACAAGGTTGGTGGGATGGAGCATCTAGTACATGGACTTGTGTAGACACAATGGATTTTTTGTGTGATGTCACAATATAAATTTACATTTTACAGATGATATTTTCTCTCATTTCCTTGATTTAGTGTGGAGATCCAATCGATATAGAATTTGAGGTGAAAGCAGAAGAAGAAGAGGCGTATGTGAGGGATGATCAGCAGTCTATGGAGGAGGATGGAATAACGGGGGACATTTATAGAGGAGGACACACTCCTACAGAGATCAGCACAGGTGGGTCATGAACACTAAATCCATTCCTCCACCCATACTGCTCACTGATTGGTCCAGAGTAGGGCGGGGGGACTGGGTGATATCAGCCTGTAATCCCCTGGTCACTTTCCTGAGCTGTGTTCCCCGTCCTGTATTCCTGGATTTCTCTCGGATAATCTTCCTTCTCTGTGCTGCAGACACAATTTATGTATCTAGACTGGATTTATGGAGGTTCTGGGGTTCAGCTGGCAGCAAAATGTTGATGTTCACAATAGGTGTTGATTGACCTGGGACATGTGTGTATTGGGTCTTCTACCCCTTATCCTGGGGCTAACAGGATCTCTGACAGAACATTTCTCCCAGGGTTCCTTGCTCTGTGGTCTGCTGGCTGTGCCGGGTGGAGGGATATGTCTGTAGTGTCTCAGACCCAAGTCACTGAGTGCAGTCTCAGGAGATGGGAGGCAGCGGGTGGGATCTCTGCAACTTGTCTACAGTAAACATTTAATCTTCCACTGATTACTGAATACCAATATTATGAGTCCTGACCCTTACACTGTATAATTTATATTGTACATTCCATACTCCTGACCCCTGCACTATATACTCTATGTTGTACATTGACCCCTGCACATACTCCTGACCCCTGCACTGCACTATATACTCTATGTTGTACATTACATCCTGCCATACTGATGTGGGTGGAGTCCTGGTTTGGGGGAACCAATCAGCTCCTGTCTAGTAATCCTCTGTCTTTGTATTTTAGTCCATGGCCGGGAGATGAGGAAAACCTCTGAGGGATTGTCTCACTTTGTCTCCAGACTGGAAAGTAGAAGATGAGGACATCACACAGTATAGTCCAGGAGAAAACCCGGCTCCCTCCAATGTCCATCCGGCACCACCCAGTGTAGATGGACCATCGGATTCCTCGTATCCTGAGGAACCTCAGACTGTGCGGGACCGGGCCGGCCTTCCAACAGGGAAGAGGTTTCTCCTGTACTGAGTGTGGGAAGGGGTTCTGTTCTAAATACAAACTTAATAGGCATAAAAGATCGCACACGGGGGAGAAGCCATATTTCTGTCCTGAGTGCGGGAATGTTTTTCAGACAAGTCCAATCTTTATGCACATCAGAGATCTCACACGGGGAGAAGCCATATTCCTGTCCTGAGTGTGGGAAATGTTTTATAAAAAAATCAAAACTTATCATACATCAGAGGTCTCATGCAGGAGAAAAGCCGCATTCCTGTTCTGAGTGTGGGAAATGTTTTGTAGAAAAATCAAAACTTTTCATACATCAGAGATCTCACACTGGGGAGAAGCCGTATTCCTGTCCTGAGTGCAAGAAATGTTTTTCAAAGAAGTCCAATCTTTCCATACATCAGAGATCTCACACAGGGGAGAAGCCATATTCCTGTCTTGAGTGTGGGAAAGGTTTTGTAGAAAAATTAAAACTTCTCAGACATCAGAGGTCTCACACGGGGGAGAAGCCATATTTTTGTGCAGAGTGTGGAAAATGTTTTTCACAGACGTACCAACTGTATAAACATCAGAGATCTCACACGGGGGAGAAGCCATATTCATGTTCAGAGTGCGGGAAATGTTTTTCCGAGAAGTCCAATCTTCACACACATCAAAGATCTCACACGGGGGAGAAGCCATATTCTTGTCCTGAGTGTGGGAAATGTTTTTCACAGACGTCCACTCTGCACAAACATCAGAGATCTCACACAGGGGAGAAGCCATATTTCTGTCCTGAGTGCGGGAAATTTTTTTCAGAGAAGTCCAATCTTTACACACATCAGAAATCTCACAAAGGGGAGAAGCCGTATTCCTGTCCTGAGTGCGGGAAATGTTTTTCAAAGAACTCCAATCTTTCCACACATCAGAGATCTCACACAGGGGAGAAGCCATATTCCTGTCCTGAGTGTGGGAAATGTTTTTCACAGATAAGTCCAAGTCCAACTTTTACAAGCATCAGAGATCTCACATGGGAGAAGAAACCACTTTCCTGTCCTGAGTGAGGGAAATGTTCCTCACTGAAGTCCTGTCTTCCTGTGTATCGGGTCCCACACAACCCTGGAGGTGTGTATTAGTGCCTTGAGTGCGGGAAATGTTTTCTAGATGAATGTTGCTGGACATCCCAGCTCTCATGTGGGGAAGAAGCACACCCTGATATACACCTCAGATATACTCCATGGCTGATCTTCATCATGGAAGAAACAGTTCATAAGGAGATCAGAGGTCCCCAAAGACATGGATGAAGTGTGGGACCGGGTTGGCCATTGCTGCAGAGAAAAATAAAAATGGAGTCCTGCCCTGTGATGATTGGCTGAGTACATTTTGTGGTGGAAGATTTCACAAACACTTGGAGGTCTAAAAAAAGAAATAAAAAACAATGTGACCGACATTCTGTCATTTATTTTGCTATGAAAATTGTGGGGGTAATTGGCCATATGTACTTCATCATCATTGGCCCCATCTTCCTGGAGATCAGAGGCTCCCCAAAGACATGAGATGAAGTCACACAATTGGCCTTTGTAGAAAGAGAGAAAAATAAAAATGGAGTCCTGCCCTGTGATTGGCTGAGTACATTTTGTGGTGGGAGATTTCACAAACACTTGGAGGTCTATGGAGAACAATGTTGAACGGATGTGACCGGCATTCTCCAGCTGGGGAGTTTTGGCCATATTTTATTTCTTATGATCATTGGCTCCATCTAGTGGCCATAATATCATATTGGGCTAGTTTTACTGATGGAGAGATTTCAGAAAAATCACCTCATTGTGGCCACTAGATGGAGCCGGCGATCATAGGAAATCACTGTGTTACTTAACATAGGGCCAGATGTTGTCACAGCTGGAGGAATGATTGTCTCATTGGTCCAATGAATGTTCTATAAATAGAGCCCTTGGTTTCCTTCATCAGACAGGGCTCCATACTAATCCCTGAGGTCATACTCCTGCACTCTGAGGTCACACTCCAGCACTGCACACACTCTGAGGTCACACTCCCGCACCCTGAGGTCACACTCCCGCACCCTGAGGTCACACTCTCCCGCACCCTGAGGTCACACTCCCGCACTCTGAGGTCACACTCCCGCACTCTGAGGTCACACTCCCGAGGTCACACTCCTGAGGTCACACTCCCGCACCCTGAGGTCACACTCCCGCACCCTGAGGTCACACTCCCGCACCCTGAGGTCACACTCCCGCACTCTGAGGTCACACTCCCGCACTCTGAGGTCACACTCCCGCACTCTGAGGTCACACTCCCGCACCTGAGGTCACACTCCCGCACCCTGAGGTCACACTCCCGCACTCTGAGGTCACACTCCCCGCACTCTGAGGTCACACTCCCGCACTCTGAGGTCACACTCCCGCACTCTGAGGTCACACCCGCACTCTGAGGTCACACTCCCGCACCGTGAGGTCACACTCCCGCACTCTGAGGTCACACTCCCGCACTCTGAGGTCACACTCCCGCACTCTGACACAGATAAAACTTTATTTTGGTGGTATTTATTCAACACTGGAATTTTTTTTTTTTTGCTATATAAATGAAAATGTCCAAAAATTTTAAAAAAAAGTTTTATTCTTATGAAATTTTGCAAATAAACAATCTTTCTTCATAAATCAGCCAAAATGTATTCAGATATCTTTTTAGTAAAAAAAAAAAAAAAAACCCAAATTAGTTTATAACCAAAAATTATAAATTTTCAAAAACATTTTTTACATTTTTATTTTTTTTATATTATTATTTATGTTTTTTTTACACCCATAAAGGTTGTAAAATCAACCATTTCTCCTTTCTGGCTGCATTCCTGCAGCCATTGAGAAATACTGTAAGAGCTGTGATTGGTCACAGCTTGTCACATGATACAAGTCTGTTGGGAATAGCCCTGTACCATGTGACCTCGGTGATCATTCACAGATTTCACTAGTAGTAAACAATGATATCAGGAAGTGACATTCTCCTTACTACTATTCATGTGATCACTTGTCTTCTGTTCACTGGTCTTCCCAGTGAATGGCTGTGCAGGGAGGGGGATGTCAGGACAAGTCTGATGATTGGAGGAGAGCAGACTGAGCTCCCAGCACAGCTACAGAACTGACCATGCTACGGAGCCTACAGTCTACAGTCCCTAACATTCATACATACACATACTAGGGGCCAATATAGACAGGAGCCAATTACCTTACAACATGTCTTTGGAGTGTGGGAGGAAACCGGAGTACCCAGAGGAAACCCATGCAGGCACAGGGAGAACATGCATACTCCAGACAGGTAGGGAAGTGGTTGGGATTCAAATCAATGACATTAGTGCTTCTAGGAGGAGTTGCTAACCACTGAGCCACTGTGCTGCAGAATATGTTTCTATAAAGGTGGGAAGTATGTAAGTGAATAGACCTCCCAGCAATGTTATTACCAGGCTGCAGCTAGGGGGCGCTCTAATGTGTACAGTGTGACCCCAGCAGAGTGATCCCATCTAACCCACATTAACCCTCTCACTGCCAGAGCTGTTTCTGCATTTTTCTTTTGCGTACATATTAAACCGCTGTCTTTGGGCCTGAAGATTAGTAAACCCCCAAACATATATATCATGAAAGGAGAGGCCCTGGAGAATACAATGGTGATAGTTTTGAATTTTTGAGAATACAAATACATTATTTTACCAATTTGTTAGTAAAATATAAAAGATGAGGTTGTGCCAAGTCAATAGATACCCAACATGTCCAGCCCTAAAATGGGGCGTGCCACTGAGATGATGAAAAACGTTTTATATATATATATATACTGCTCAAAAAATGAAAGGAACACTTTGAAAACCCATCAGATCTCAATGGGGAAAAGTCTCTTGCTGAATATGTATACTGATATGGACAGGGCAATGTAAGGACACCCCATCATTTGAAGGAAATGAAAGTGATCGATCTACAGAGGACTGAATTCAGACACCATGAAAATCAAAGTGAAAAAGTGATGCAACAGGCGAGTCCATTGTGTTGAAATTTAATTGCAACTCAAAATGATACTCAGTAGTTTGTATGGCCCCCACGTGCTTGTATGCATGCCTGACTGACAATGTCGGGGGAGGCTCCTAATGAGACCATGGATGGTGTCCTGGGGGATTTCCTCTCAGATCTGGACCAGGGCATCACTGAGCTCCTGGACAGTCTGAGGTGCAACCTGGCAGAGTTGGACGGACCAAAACATGACATCCCAGAGGTGTTCTATTGGATTTAGGTTTGGTGGCCATTCAATGGTGTCAATTCCTTCATCCTCCAGGAACTGCCTGCATACTCTCACCACATGAGGCCGGGCATTGTCATGCACCAGGAGGAACTCAGGACCCACTGCACCAGGAGGAACCCAGGACCCACTGCACCAGGAGGAACCCAGGACCCACTGCACTGAGGAACCAGGAGGAACCCACAGGACCCACTGCACCAGCATAGGGTCTGACAATGGCCTAATAGCAGTCAGGGGGCCTTTGTCTAGCCCAGGGGTGGGCAAACTTTTTGACTTGAGGGCCGCAATGGGTTCATATATTGGGACCCGGGGGCCGGACCAAGAGTAGATGAATGATGTGTATGTGTCATCCATAGTAAGTATAGTAATATTCCCCCATAGTAATTAATCCCCCATATAGTAATTCATCCCCCATAGTAATTCATCCCCCATATAGTAATTCATCCCCCCTATAGTAATTCATCCCCCATAGTAATTCATCCCCCATAAAGTAATTCATCCCCCATAGTAATTCATCCCCCATAGTAATTCATCCCCCATAGTAATTTCATCCCCCATATAGTAATTCATCCCCCATAGTAATTCATCCCCCATATAGTAATTCATCCCCCATAGTAATTCATCCCCCATATAGTAATTCATCCCCCATAGTAATTAATCCCCCATATAGTAATTCATCCCCCATAGTAATTCATCCCCCATATAGTAATTCATCCCCCATATAGTAATTCATCCCCCATAGTAATTAATCCCCCATATAGTAATTCATATCCCCCATAGTAATTCATCCCCCATAGTAATTCATCCCCCATATAGTAATTCATCCCCCATATAGTAATTCATCCCCCCTATAGTAATTCATCCCCCATAGTAATTCATCCCCCATAAAGTAATTCATCCCCCATAGTAATTCATCCCCCATAGTAATTCATCCCCCATATAGTAATTCATCCCCCATAGTAATTCATCCCCCATATAGTAATTCATCCCCCATAGTAATTCATCCCCCATAGTAATTCATCCCCCATATAGTAATACATCCCCATAGTAATTCATCCCCCATATAGTAATTCATCCCCCCCCATAGTAATTCATCCCCCATAGTAATTCATCCCCCATATAGTAATTCATCCCCCATAGTAATTCATCCCCCATATAGTAATTCATCCCCCATAGTAATTCATCCCCCATATAGTAATTCATCCCCCATATAGTAATTCATCCCCCATAGTAATTCATCCCCCATAGTAATTAATCCCCCATATAGTAATTCATCCCCCATATAGTAATTAATCCCCCATATAGTAATTCATCCCCCATATAGTAATTCATCCCCCATAGTACTATTCCCCCCCCCCAAGTAGTAAGCCAAGTCCCCCCTGTGTCAATTTACTTACCTTTGCTCCGCGCGTTCCTCTCGCCGTGTTCCCGCGCCGTTCCGGTCTTCAGGGCGGACTGTAAGAGGAGCCTAGCTCCCCTCACATTCGTCACGCTGCCCCGCCTACACACATCCTGACAGCCATCCTGACAGTATCACGCTCCGCGGGCTGGATTAAAAGGTCCGCCGGGCCATATACGGCCCGCAGGCCGTAGTTTGCCCATTGCTGGTCTAGCCTGTAGAGGTCTGTATGTTCCTCCATGGAGATGCCTCCCCAGACCATCAGTGACCCACCACCAAAATAGTTATGCTGAACAATGTTATGGGCAGCATAACATTCTCCACGACTTCTCCAGACCATTGCATGTCTGTCACATGTGCTCAGGGTGAACCTGCTCTCATCTGTGAAAAGCACAGGGCGCCAGTGGTGGACCTGCCAATTCTAGTGTTCAATGGCAAATGCCAATCCAGCTCTATGGTGCTGAGCAGGGAGCATAGGACCCACTAGAGGATGTCGGGCCTTCAGTCCACCCTCATGAAGTCTGTTTCTGATTGTTTGGTCAGAGACATTCCCATTAGTGGCCTGCTGGAGGTCATTTTGTAGGGCTCTGGCAGTGCTTGTTCCTCCTTGCACAAAGGAGCAGATACCAGTCCTGCTGATGGGTTAAGGACCTTCTATGGCCCTGTCCAGCTCTCCTAGAGTAAAACTGCCTGTCTCCTGGAATCTCCTCCATGCTCTTGAGACTGTGCTGGGAGACACAGCAAACCTTCTGGCAATGGCACGTATTGATGTGCCATCCTGGAGGAGTTGGACTGCCTGTGCAACCTCTGTAGGGTCCAGGTATGGCCTCATGATACCAGTAGTGACACTGACCCTAGCCAAATGCCAAACTAGTGAAAAACAGTCAGAAAAGATGATTAGGGAAAAAATGTCAGTGGCCTCTGTGACGATCGCGGCGTCAGACCCCAGCCCCTCTCACCAAACTTGTGACCAAAGGACTAGCCAATCTAAAACCGTGCTGTCACGTGCGTGCGTAACAATGCCACACCCAGCACAACAATTTTCCAGCTAATGGATCGCAGATCGACGTACCGGCAGCCTGAATGCGCTTGTTACTGGGTCAGGTTAATTACGCAATTAACCCTTCACACTGCCACCACCTCCTTTTTATACAGAGAAAGAGGAAACTCAGCAATACACTAGGATGATTGGTTAATTGACAGTATACCCTCTATCTCTACAGACCGGTTATACAGAGGGTTAAACACTCATTTATTTATTTCAGGTACTTATATAGTGCTGTCAATTTACACAACGCTTTCAACATATATATATATATGAACATTCACATCAGTCCCTAACCCTCAAGGGGTGTACAATCTAAGGTCCCTAACTTACATTCATACATACACATATTACGGTCAATTTAGACAGGATCCAATTCACCTACCAGCATGCCTTTGGAGTGTGGGAGGAAACCGGAAGCACCCGAGGAAACCCACACAAGCACAGGGAGAACATGCAAACTCCATGCAGGAGGCACCATGGTCAGGAATCGAACCCATGACCCATTTACTGCAAGGCAGACGTGCTAACCACTAAGCCACTGTGCCGCCCACAGCAGGGACTCGTAAATTGCAATTAAGAGCTATAGAAACAATTCAACACTTTCAGAAAGTAAGATTTATTACTAAAAGGTCAAAACGGTGCAGTAGAAATATTTACAGGAAGAAGATGTAACATATATATATATATAAATATACAGAGCAATACAGCACAGCAAACAGATAACAGAAAGAAGTTTAGGTAAGTAAGTACTTGCCAAATATATTCCTGGGGTTAAGCAGTTTCAAGTCTGATGAGCTAAAAAAGGGATTTCTGGTCTCTCATTGGGTTTCGTTGTTGCCGTGAGATTCTCCTTTGCTTTCTGTCCGATAGATGTTATATCGAACGGTCCTCACTTGTCTGACTCCTCACAAGAACTAACTGCGTCTTTTTCCTACACAAAATCTCTTCCCACGATGGACAAGCCAAGCCTTATTTGGCAAGAGGATTGTATAGACAGCCCCTTAGCAAGGTACGCTGAACGCGTTCCTGAGGGAGGGGGGAAATCGGAGGAGAGAGACTGATTTGGGAGTTTAAGAGAAATACCAAAATATAGTTGTTTGGAGCAGAATGGATGACCGCGCCCATCTCTGTGTGTGCATGATTGTGACAGCCTCCACCTGTAAAACCATGTCTGTTTTGGGGGTCGTCTCATTTTTGCCCATCTAGTGTACCTGTTGTTCATTTTATTAACACCAAAGCAGCTGAAACTGATGAACAACCCCCTCTGCTACTTACCTGACCAGATCAATATCCCAGGAGGTTCATTGGCTTGGTGGTAGACTCTGATTAAAAAGTCTTCCTTTCATTTTTTTGAGCTATATATATATATATCTATTCATATGTATGATTTGACTGTCTGAGTGTCAGCTCTTTATAATCCCATTTTTCTGACTGCTCTTCTTTAACAATGTCACACGTGAAGATCTCTTTGTATCATCTCAGCTTGAGTCTAGTAGGAACGTGTGGATTCTGTTCATTCCTTCCACCTTCCAGTGGCAATGTTGCTGCATATTCTTCTCAGGAAATTGTTGGCCTCATGGATCTGTTGCTACTAGAAGGTTTGTTATGGAATGACTGAGGCTCTGTTTTCATCTAAAATATAAAATCTATAAAAGAGATAACATCAGCGCAGAGTTGGAGGAAACAGAACAGACCTCCCTGTTGGCCCCAAACTGATCCCCAAAAAACTACCCATGAACCCCAATCCCTTCATCCTGGGGGGAGTAAAGATGATCAAACCTGATAAGGACACCCCGTCCTGGACTCATCTCCATCCCATCTCTTTCCTAAATGTCGATGTCTAAATCCTCATCCAATTTCTATCTAAATGGCTGAATTTATCCCCAAATCTCCTCATTTATAAAGTCTAAGTGGGCTTTGTTCCCTATAGACAAGCAGCCGACAATGTCTGACACACAATCCTCCTGAACCATCGAGTCCATCAGAGATCAGAACAGATGCTGCTTTCTTTGGATATGTACAAAGCAGATGAGACACCATCATGGTCCTATCTACCCCCCACCCTAACTCACTGGGGTCTAGGTGATGTCTTCCTGAAATGGGTCATGGCTCTATACAACCCCCATCTGTGATGAGTCAATGCCATGGAGTCCAGTCTTCCTGCTTTCTGATTTGTTATGGAACATGTCAGGGATGTCACCCCCCCCCCCCCATTCATTCTAGCACCAGAACCGCTGGCTGCGCAGATCAGATCCAACCTGTGCATTAACCCTTTCTCTGCCGGGCCCTGAGATCCCCTTTTAACCCCTTGCCTACCGTGCACTGTCACCCCTTCCTGCCCAGGCCAGTTTTCAGCTTTCAGCGCTCTCACACTTTGAATGACACCAACTTTTCATCATTTTTGAGACAGATAGAGCTTTCTTTTCTTTTCTTTTGGTGGTATTTAATCACCACCGGGGGCTTTTATTTTTTGCTAAACAAACTCAAAAATGACACAATTTTGAAAAAAGTTTCTGTTATAAAATGTAAATAAGTAATTTTTCTCTTCACTGATGTGTGCTTATGAGGCTGCACTGATAGATGGTACTGATAGGTGACACTGATGGGTACTGACAGGCATCATTGATGGGCACTGAAAGGTAGCACTGATGGGCACTGAGTGACACTGATGATAGGTGGCACTGATAGGTGACACTGACTGGCAGTGATAGGTGGCACTGACTGGCACTGATAGGCAGCACCAACTGGCACTGATAGGCAGCACTGATGGGTACTGATAGATTGCACATATGAGGAGGCATTGATGGGCATTGACAGGTATCAGTGATGGGCACTGAAAGGCTGAAAGGCAGCACTGATGGGCACTGATAGGCAGGCAGTGATAGGCAGCACTGATCGGTACTGATAGACTGCACTGATGAGGAGGCACTGATGGACATTGACAGGCATCACTAGTGGGCACTGAAAGGCTGCTCTGATGGGCACTGATATTTGGCATTGATGTACACTGATTGGAGGCAAAGGTGGGCACTGAAAGGCAGCACTGATGGAGCTGCACTGATGATCATTGCCCTGATTAAAAGTGTAGAGGAGAGGACTGCCGATAGCAGCATTTCCTGTTTACATGTGATCAGGTGTGATTGGACACAGCTGATCACATGGTAGAGCCTACATCATTGGCTCTTTCATGATCAGTGATCCACTGTGTCCCCGGGGGTGCATGCGCAGATAGAGTGGGAGGATGTCATATGTCCTCCCAGAACAAGAGAGCTCCCCCCCATCCCTCATTTCTCTGTACGGTGGGCAGGAAGCGGTTAACCCCTAAATCGTACATTTTCTGAAAGCATAGGGCAGGTAGAATAAAAAGAAGGGGACCCCCCCAAACTGTACATTTTATGACAGCTTAGGACCAGTAGAATAAAAAGAAGGTGCTAGTGATTTTTCAGGTCCCGTGATATTTGTGCAAATGTTAATAAAATATATATATATATTTTCACTAAAAAAATACATAAAAGTCATTGTTAGCCGAGACAAACAACAAAACTCACAAAATTCCCGCTAACTTCCCACACTAAATCTAAAACTGACTGCGGTAATCAATAAGAAATATTTGTACATTTTAGATTGCGCTTTTTGGGAAATGGTGAAAATCAAATATTTGCAAAACTGTAAATGTGTAATTTAGTCTAAAAATCTGAAGGTTATAATTTTTCACTTAATATTTCCAGAATTTGTAAACACCCCCAAACCAGACATTTTTTGAAGCATAGAACCAGTGGAATAATAAAAAGTGCTACAGATATATTAGACCCGCAATAGTTGGGGCAAAAAAGGTTATCCAATCTCTATTTTCACTAAAAATACACTAAAATCATTATTAGAGACATAAACACAACACAACGTACAACATTCCTGCTATAGTCCTACTAAGGCCTCGTTCACACAGGAAATCCTATAGTGTACGCCCTGCCAGGCCTCGGTTCCCCACACGGTGATGGACACGTGCTGTGCGGTCCCATTGGTGTCATTGGGGATTCAGTGGCTGCATGGAGGACACAGCTGCTGCCCCCATCCTGACATCCATGAGGGTGCACAGCCCTGAATGCAGACAGTGTGACTTCTGGGACATGCATCACACATGGATGTCAGATTGAGATCAGCAGCTGTGTGTGTGCAGCCGCTGCGTGCCAATTGGCATCAATGGGACTGCTTGTACAGGGATACACAGAGCACTGCTGTACACATGCGGGTGAACAAGGCCTGACATGGGCTGGGTCTATGCTGTAATGTGCTCTGTAAGGATGAGGCCCCACTGTTTTATTATTTTAATTGTTTTTATAATTTTATTGTATTTATTTTTTTGTGGGGGAGGGGGGTGGTTAGATATCAGAGGACTAAAGAAACCCTCAGAGTCCTCAATGCAACCTCAGCTGCACTGTAGATGAATAAATAGGAGTCTACTGTACAGAAGCTTCTATTCATTCATGAAACTAAAGCACAGAAAACACTCTTTACTATGCTTCAGTGATGAATGAACACAGGAGTGATCGGTACTGATCACTCATTGTGTTCATTCAGGAAGGGGCTGGTAAACATGACATGCCAACCCTCCACTCTCCATCCTGAACACCACACTGATCTCCCACTCCAGCAGCAGCTACAGCCATGGGCGGGGGTAGAGGGGAAGCCGTCCAGCAGCACTGCAGGGAAGGTGCTTCAGGGGATCAGTAAGAGGTCTAAGGACAAGGGGGGAGTCTGAGCGGCAGGGGGAAATATTTAGACATTTTGATTCCCCGTAGCTCCCCTGCAGCAGCTGAAGCTGGTGGGAGGGGAGAGGAGAAGAGGCCAGCAGCAGGGAAGCTAAAGGTAGATCTGT
This sequence comes from Staurois parvus, assembly GCA_951230385.1. Lineage (NCBI taxonomy): Eukaryota > Metazoa > Chordata > Amphibia > Anura > Ranidae > Staurois > Staurois parvus. The sequence goes on along the minus strand of CATNWA010002479.1, from coordinate 44,242 downwards.
GCTGTGGGCGAGCAATGGGTGCTGCGTGTGGGGGGGATCGGTGCTGTAGGGGGATGTTAGAGGTGCAGGGAGCCATCCTAGAGGACAGGCAGAGGGTCTGTGGAGTGGAGGGAAGCTCAGGAGACCATGAGGTTATAGCAGAAGGGGAAAGCCATGGACATTGCCCACTACGTCGTACTGACCTGGCCAGCTGGAAGCAGTTCTCTATAGGTCAGTACAACACCCATCCATGGCAGCACAAGGGTTAATGATCACCTCGGGGGGGTTTTAGGGCACCAACATTTTCCATCATTTCATCAGCACACACCATTCCAAGGATGGACATGTTGGGTGTCTATTTACTCGGCACAAAAACCTCATATTTTACCCCACAAAAAAAGTAAAATCTTACATTTGTGTTCTCTAATATTACATTTAGTGTATTTATTTACTGAAATTTAATCTTGATAAATCATTGAGCTTAATCATGTGACATACAAAACTGGAACTACCACCATTTATTCTCCAGGGCCTCTGATGTCACAGAATAGATGTTTGGGGGTTTATCTCATCTTCAGGACCAAAATCTGCATTTTCCCATGTGTGCAAAATCATGCAGAAACAGCTCTGGCAGTGAGAGGGTTAATGTGGGCTAGATGGGATCCCTCTGCTGGGGTGACATTAGAGCTCCCCCTAGCTGCAGCCTGGTAAAAACATTGCTGGGAGGTCTCTTCATTTCTCTGCTCCATACTTCCCGTCTTTATAGAAACGTCTCCTGACATTTGGGGGTCTATTCATAGAATGTTTGTATAGCAATTCCCTCAGTGAGAGTTCATGTCCATTCCTCCTGTGTGAATGGGGGAACCAATGTTATTAGGATCACATCTGAGCTGCTGGAATGTCTTCCATTGATGGAAAATACATTGAAAACTTCTTCTCCTGCCATCAATGAGCCAACCCGGTCCCACACTTCATCCATGTCTTTGGGACCCTCTGATCTCCTTATGAACTGTTTCTTCCATGATGAAGATCAGCCATGGAGTATATCTGAGGTGTATATCAGGGTGTGCTTCTTCCCCACATGAGAGCTGGGATGTCCAGCAACATTCATCTAGAAGACATTTCCCGCACTCAAGGCACTAATACACCTCCAGGGTTGTGTGGGACCCCTGATGTACAAGAAGACAGGACTTCAGTGAGGAACATTTCCCTCACTCAGGACAGGAAAATGGCTTCTCCCCTGTGTGGGACCCCTGATGTACAGGAGGACAGTGTCAAGGATTCGTTAAACGATCACCCTGTCAACGTGTCCACCACACGCCACGCCCACAGCGACTAGCTAACTGAACACTCATTGTGATTCGCACGCGAGGGGGTGGTAAAGAGGGGATAATAAAGGGATTTACACTTAAATATCTCAAAACACGATATATAAGATCAGCCGTGATACCTTTTCACAGCCCACACTACCTCTGGCCACCACCAGATGGAGACTCCACTCCAATCCAGCTGGTTGACCACACACTGGCAGATAGGATCTGCAGCACTGCATACAACTGGTGCCCTGATTAGAGTTGAGGACCAGCTTAGTAATCACACACCCTTCTAAAGGTCCCTTCAGCTAGCCTAGCTTGAAGCCCCGGGTGTTGATAACCCTTCCACTGTCCACACCCCCCCACACCAGACGCACCACAAAGGTAGCCTGCCACCACCAACAGTTTATCCACAGAATGGTCTGTTAGAGGACACCAACACACACACAGATCTCCGTCTGGCAGATCTGTTACCTTTGCAATCTGCATGCAATCTGCCCACTCACAGTGCAGTTGCATACAGATTGGCAATGAGCTTGACCGAGCTGGAAGCATTTTAAAGGCACTAAAATACAATACAATCTATACCCAATCTAATCTCTCCGATCTAATCTCTCCGATCTAGTCTCTCCGAAGATATGAGCACGAGCTTAAGTACACAAAAGTTCACTAATTAATTTTAAGATTTAATTTCCCAAAGTGGGCGGTGCATTAAAATATGTACAAAATATAAAAGGTTACAGAAAATACAAAAGATATAAGAAGACACACAAATGACTAATTACCTTTATAAAATAAAAGGGAATAAAAAGACAATCAATAACACTTTACTCTGCGACTGGAGCAAGCCAGAAACTTAGCATTCCATTGGTCAATCTCCACCAGCTCCGTACGGATCACAAATGTCCATTGTACCCAATTTATTGGGATTAGTACATGGGCAGGACATTAGTCTTCAGGACCAAAATGACTCTGGGGGAGGTGGTCCTGACCTGCCCACAAGAGTTACAGTTACTGTGTGTGGACCTGCCCAAGTTCAATTGGGCCAAGACTGGCCTGTACATCAAGTCGGGGATTGGATTTCTGACACCAGCGTGTCAGCCGATCGCAACAGTACCAAACACCCTCCGACTGTCGCACCCCCGCGTCATCTAATCATTCTTATGCATTTTCCTGGCTTTCTCCCCAAGCCACAAATATGATTTTCATATGCAAATGTAGCGCACAGAATGGCCTGCACAAAAGAAGCTTGTTCATATCTCTGCAACTAATATTTCAGCTTTTATAAGAGATTAAACATCCCCCTTTGATGAATGCATATAGCTAGCTGTCCTGTCTCCTATAACAAATTCCTAAACTGGTTTTCCCAGCAGGTGATCATCTCATTAACACAAAGGTGTCACCTCCAGGAACCTGGCTTTAGACTAATTGATGGTAAATGATGATTGGGTCTGTAAGGCCTATGGAGTAATTGTGTATACATACACATCTGACCCCAGACCATTGTTTGTACCTTCTATTAATTTCCCTACTGCCCAGGGGCTCAATGTACATCCTTAATGACCAGACTGTTCCTGCACACACCTTTGCAATGAAAGGGCCTGACATAATCTAATCTACTCAACCTGTCATGGCTTCATCTGAAGACCATATTTCCACTCAAATCTTACATGTCCGTTACAATAAATTTTTACATATCCGTTACAGACAGGACTTCAGTAAGGAACATTTCCCTCACTCAGGACAGGAATATGGCTTCTCCCCTGTGTGAGATTTCTGATGTTTGTGCAGACTGGACTTCACTGAAAAACATTTTCCCGCACTCAGGATAGGAAAGTGGCTTCTCCCCCGTGTGAGATCTTTTTGTTTACAAAGACTGGACCTGTCTGAAAAACATTTCCCACACTCAGGACAGGCATACGGTTTCTCCCCAGTATGAGTTCTCTGATGTATGTAAAGATTAGACTTCTGTGTAAAACATTTCCCGCACAAAGTACAGGAATACGGCTTTTCACCAGTGTGAGATCTCTGATGTCTGGAAAGATCGGACTTCTGTGAAAAACGTTTCCAGCACTGAGAACAGGAATATGGCTTTTCCCCTGTGTGTGAGATCTCTGATGTTTGTAAAGACTGTATTTTTGTGAAAAACATTTCCCGCATTCAGGGCAGGAATACGGCTTTTCCCCATGTGAGAGCTCTGATGTATGTTGTTGTGGTGGTTAATGTAAGGATATATATTATTTATAAAGGGCGTGTCCCTTTCCCTTAGATGAAATATTACAGTGCCTCCAGCCGTTAAAATACGGCAAATATTTTAGTAAACCAATAATTTGGACACCTTGATAATTTGATCACCACTTATTATTATACCTTGAAATTCTTTAGCCAATATGATTTCGTACCAACACACAAAATTTGCCTATAATAGATAAATATAAAAATTTATTTTATGTACAAAAATTATATATATATTAACACCAAAACCCAAAAGACTGGTGATAAATGAATATTGGTACACACAATCAAAAATATATCCTACCAATGTAAGACACACTAATAATGTCTCTAACTAATTACATCAATCACAAATTTAAATGATATGATATTTATTAAATTTATTAATAATTAATAATTTTGAATATCTCAAAGGTTATATTCTTACACGCCGTGGCCATAGGCTTGCAAGAAGTAAGCCCTTGATATGTGATACTCTGGTTATTAATATTCAATAAATTATGAAATATGGAAAAAATTTATAATATGGCAATCAACAATTTTTTTTTAACAGTAACACAGTATCTGACTACATATATCTAACTATCCAATATTGTTGTAATACACTAAGGTAATTTTATGATTCTACACAACAGAGGAAATAATTAATACAAAATCAAATAAACATCTCACCACACCCGGACGTCAGACTAGGCAACTCTCCCGTGGATTTAGCTGGCAGTGGAACGCCTTTAGACTGATATATAGGCAAGTGATAGATTCAATAGGGGAGAATGTAGGAAGTTATAAGTTTAGAGGTTTAAAGTTTTAGGAAGTTTGAAAAGATGGAAGAGTAGTTATTTCAGCAGAGATCTTCTTCAGATGTCAGGTCTTTCCATGAGGTCTTATGAGGGTTCTTCTTTTTCATCAGGTTTTTTTTCTGTTACAGCACATGGGCTTTTTATATCCACTAGTCCATTGTTCTAAGATACCTTCCCACCAGGCTTCCTGATTGGCTAGTTGAGAAATGTGTGTACATAAGCTATTTCTCACCTGCCCGCCAGGTGGCGGTCATGTATCACAGAACAATGTGAGCATTGAGATGACTCATACCTTGGGTGAAATCTTCAGGTAATTTCAGGAATAAAATATACGGCTCTTTCCAGATATAGCAGTGATACCTATATTATTCTAAATAGGGACCATGGAATATAGGTGTATATTAGGTTATTCCTCCTTGAAGTATCATCCTGTTTGTTTCTTGATAAGACATGTAACTAATGCTAGTTTATAATACATCTTACTTCCCATCATCTCAATACTCAAGTTAGTGATATATAGTTCCCATTGCTGAGTATTTAGTGGTGTTTAAAGTCTATGACATCTTATTCATAATCTGTTTTTGTAGTACATTTTTGTAATGATATACAGTGAACTTTTAAACTTAAATGTCCTGAATTTCACCCCTTGGTTTCAGCATCAACATTTCCTCTGTTGTAGGGAAAAAATCTCTGTTTGCCTAGCCCTTGTATCGGACTCATAGTAAACAATTGTTAATGCTTTCACCCTTGGTGAACAATAGTAGATAGTAATAGTTTCAGAGGTCTGTTGGTTCATCACACTCTACAAGGTTTGGGTTAAGTTCTCAGACAATCAGTTTGGTTCCTCTATTGTCATGTCCAGACCTTGTATATGTTTACCTGCTTATTGAAGTCTGATAATGGTGTTTGATCACCTGAGAACTTTAAAATAGTATTGTCTCTATTGGAGGAAAGAAAAACTTAATCCCTTTACCCATTACATTTCTCTAGCTAGATGGTTTCAACCAAGACAAAATTAACTCTTAGCATCCGGCTATTGCTGAGCTGTTTGCCATATAATATTATGTCTTGATAAAAGTCATATTCTTGAGACATGATTCAAAAGCCCACAACAAAATCCCCCTTTGTTTGGGGTACAGGCACGTGTATAGGGGTGTCTGTGTCGAAAAACATGAGTGGGGCTTTTGGCTAGAGTGATTGTTCGTCTTCTCCGGTGAAGTGAATGAAATAAAAAAAAAAAAAAAAAAATTTTTTTTTTTTTTTTTTTTTTTTTAAAAAATGGCAGCGGTGATGCTGGTTGGTCCTCAACTTGACTCGGCGTCTTTTAGATGGACACTTCCGATGACGATCCTGGTCTTGTGATGAGGCCGGCCTGGCCTGACACATCCACCTTGGGGTCCATGGGTCCTCCGCACGACAGGTCTCTTAGACGGTCTCCTAGGCGGGTCTTTTCCTCTGGACTGGCCCTTGGTGGCCTGGGACATCAGGTTATCGTCTCCGGATCGATCTCTGGCATCTGGTCTTTCCCACAGGACATTATAGCTTCCTTCTAGGGTCCGGTCATTGACACCTCCGATCGCCGGTCTGGTCACAGTCTGGGCCTTCCTTTTTCTAAATTATTAAAATGAACAGTTTGAGTAATGGATATACATAAAATTATATTACTGGATCCTGTAAGGCAAAAGATGAATTATATGTTTAAAGGAAAATTTAATAATGATCTCAATATCTCCAGATAGGAATTGGTGGGTTCAGTCTTCCAACAACTGCAATTGAGACTTTGGATGGCAAGCACGTAATTGGTTGATGTGCACCCATCTATCACTGATTTCACCATACCGGGTAACCTGCAATTTATATGCGACCGGAGAGATTTTATCAATGATAGAGAACGGACCTTTCCAAGATGGAAGGAATTTCCGTTCCTTGATCTGGTCTCTTGCAAAGTTGTATAGATAGACTTTGTCACCAATCTCATATTCCTTCTTGGAGGTTTTGAGATCATAGTATGTCTTAGCACTAGTTGCAGCTCTTTCCAAATTTCGCTGGGCAAAGGCAAAAGCATATTGCAGATGTTTACGTAAATCCTCTATGTACTGGTGTGTGGTGGTAGCATTGATCAAATTTTGATCTGTAGTGCGATACAATAAGTGCTGGGGCAGTACCATCCGTCTACCTGTCATCAGTTCAAAAGATGACATTTTTGTAACTGTATTCGGAGTAGCCTCACAACGCCATCAGGACCAGCGGAAGTTTAACATCCCAGTCCTTGCCTGTTTCCTTAACAAATTTCTTAAGGACGTTAACGATGGTCTGATTGTATCGTTCTACACCACCACTAGAGGCTGGCCGATAGGCGATATGCAATTTCCTTTTAACCCCCAAAATTTTCCACAGTTTGGCCATCACTTCGCTAGTGAAGTGCGATCCTCTATCAGACTCTATCCTCTGAGGTAAACCAAAACGTGAAAATACATGATTTATTAGCAATGCAGCACATGTTTCGGAGCTATTATTTGGTGCTGGTATACATTCGACATACTTGGTGAATAAACATGTAACTGTTAACATATACCGATTTCCTCGTGAAGATTTTGTTACTGGCCCAATAAAATCCATCTGAAGGTCTGACCAAGGCATACATATCCCCCTCTTCTGGAGAGGTGTTCTGTGAGTTGGCTTGGTAGGTTGAAATTGGGGACATATTAGGCAACCTTGGCAGTATTCCTTCACATCACGTAACATATGAGGCCAGTAGGCATAATCCCGCAGGATCTCATACGTGATCTTCTCTCCACGATGACCGGAAGTGGGAGCATCATGGGCATGCTGTAGCATCAAACCTCTAAATTTAAGTGGGACGACCCATTGTTGTACGCCACCCTTTGAGGTTCGTATCAACAATCCCTGGTATAAAGAGAATTGGGATTTGGATTTCATTAAGATACGTAAATCCTCCTTCCCACTATATACTTCCTTATTTATGGGATTTTGGTTGGGATCTTCTATATGACTATAAAACAAGCCAATTATTGGGTCTTCTTTTTGGGCAGTAATTAAATCCTCACTAGGAGAATCGTGACTCCACTGTATTGCATTTGGATCACCAGCTGTTCTGGCCTGTTGCCTGGTGACAGCTTCAACCTGTACGGTACCTAAAAATTTGATCAATGTCTAACAGTTCACCGGTGATTGCCCCTTCCTTGGCTAGAGAATCGGCCAGATCGTTCCCTTCTTTCTCGGCACCTAGAACCTTGGAGTGGCCTTTGGTCTTCTTGAAGTGCAGGGTGAGATCATTGGACCTTACCAGTTCATCGATGTGACAAAAGAGCTTACCATGTTTCACGGGTTTGTGATTACTCTTGTTCATGTTGTTTCGCTTCCACCTAGGGAAATACTCCACAAAACTATTCCTGACATAATTGGAATCGGTTATGATGGCACACTCTCTGATGTTGAACTCTATAGCCATCTCAACTGCTCTAAGAATTGCAGTAAGTTCAGCAACCTGACTGCTTTTTGGTCCAAGTTTGTATCCCACAGAAATTGGGGTGACACCTTGGGTCCAAACGATTCCAATACCTGCCACTAGTTGGAGCTGTTCCCCATCCTTGTGATGAAAAGCACAACCATCCACATATACACACGGCAGCTGTTTACAGTATTCTTCATCGTAAAACCTTGTAGGGAGAGAACAGTTGTTCTTCCAGAAAGTCAGTGTCCGGGGCCTCCATAGCAGGCGTAGTTGCGGAACAATCATGGAGCTCGGCTAGGCCCTGGGCTACTGGACTTTCCTTGTTCTGTTTGTACCAAATTTCAAGAGGCCACCCTTGCAAAGACAAAGTCCAAGCAGTGATGCGGCTATTAGACACATTTCCTCCCTTGATACGTTCACTCTTTAAATACTGTAAAGGCTGGTGTGCCGTTTCAACAATGATTCTCTCTCCCCTGAATGTAACTGCGAAAATTCTGTAATGCCCACACGGTGGACAATAGAGCTTTTTCACAGTCACTGAACTTTACTTCAACCGGGGACAAAGTTTTACTGGCATAGGCAATCACCTTACTGACATCATCACGTTTCTGGTAAAGAACAGAACTCATACTTACCTGCGTAAACCCTGTCTCTAGATAGAAATTTTTACCCCCTTCGGGATATCCGAGACACGGAGCTTGTGTGAGACGTTCCTTTAATTCCTTCATGGCGTCCTCCTGTTTCTTACCCCACGACCCATTCGACATCCTTCTTCAGTAGGTGAAGCAGTGGCTTGCTTATCTCGGCGTAATTATCAATAAACTTACGCGAGTAGTTTACCATACCTAGGAAGGATCTCAATTCTTTAAGGTTAGTAGGGACTTTACAATTCAGAACCGCCTCAACTTTCTTCTTTTGTGGGTTCAAACCTTCAGCAGTAACTTCATGGCCTAGGAAGTTTACCTTCGTGCGACACCACTGGGCTTTTTGTAAGGACAGTTTTACTCCTGCTGCTTTTAATTGGCCCAGGACATGCCGAAGTTCTGTAATGTGTTTGGCCATATCAGTACTTTTGATCAGGATATCGTCCACATATGCCAACGTCCCCCTTTCGAAGGCGTCTGGCATGGCCTTGTGCATGAACACAGCAAATTCATGTCCGGAATTTATGAATCCGAAAGGCATTCTCACCCAACAATATTGTCGATTCCCAAAACTGAAGGCCAGTTTGTATTGGTCTTCCTCACTCACCTTTATGGTCCAATACCCCTGTGCACAATCCAAAGCTGTGAAAAACTTGGGATCCTTGGAGCTGGGCTAGACATTGGTCTATGTATGGGACAGGCCATCCTGACATGTACACACGTTGTTTAGCTGACGGAGGTCAGCGCACAAACGCCATTGTCCATTGGGTTTTAAAGATACCCAGGATCGGGTGGTTGTAGGAGCTGTGGATGGGCCTAATTATACCCCTTTCATGTAACTTCCTGATAATCTCAGCTAGAGATTCATAGGAAGCTAATGGTAACCTATACTGTCTTACGAATACTGGTGGGGCATCTGGATCTGTTTGGATCCTAGCGATGTGTAGGTCAGTAGTCCCACAATCGTAAGAATCCTTGGCAAAGATCTCTTGGAATTCAAGGAGAAGCTCTCGGAGCAATTGTCGGTCGAGATCACTGGCACACGCGTCGGCGAGGGCCACCATCTCTTCCACTAACTCCTTGAATCCAGGAAAGCTTTCCGGCTGACCTATCTCATATGCCTCTTCAAGTTTCGTGGTGAGGTCATTGGGTATGTGATGTGTGTGTGTGTTCTCCTGCCATCCAGGTTCTTTGGGGTACTCTTGTTCTTTGATTGGGTGATCAAAGACAATTGATGTCTCTTCGATTCGACAGGTGCCATCTTTAGAATCGAATGGATAAATGGACTCTATGGTGAAAATACCCTCTGGTAATGAATGGAATGTTTGTTCAATTAATTGTTCCTCCGACAAATATTCATCGGGGATGAGTCCAATCACCTGGTTAGTAACCCCAAAGGTATAATATTCAGTCTCTACCGCTAGACCAATAAGGGTCTCTTTGGGTAAGACGATGTCCTGATTGGACAGATTATGTACGTAAATGTACATCGGGGATTGATGTGTGTGTTGACTAGGGGCGTGTGTGTAATGTTCAGTCCCTCCCCCTGCATTTTATGGGAGAGGCATACTAATGCATCTGACCCCTTCAGTCTATGTCCCTTTTTAACTTTGGATGGGGAGTATGAAATTATTTATGCCCTTAGGAATTGTAATCTTTTGGGCTACCTGGACTTCAACAGCATAAGGCATCTGTTGCTGGGATTTTAAAGCTAAGTCCAGATTTTGGTATTTTTCGGGGTCCCCCTTTAGTCGACTCCATAAACAGTCATTAATTAGGTCGACTTGCATTGCAAAGCGATGTAATATATCGTTGCCAAAATAAATTTTAGTTTGGGGATTATCCAAGACTAGGAACACATGGGTGGCTGTTTTGTTTCCTACAGTGACGTTTAAGAGACACCTAGCCATTGAATTGTGATCATCAGAGTCATCAAGGGAGTCTGAAATCCAATGACGCTGAGGTGTGGAGAAACGGATCATTTCCATTTCGGTCAGGTGTTTTATCAACCCATGGCTTACAAAGCTGTGTTCCTGTCTCAAATCTAGTTTGGCATATTTTGACCTATTAAGACCATTTATCCGGATGGGGATAAACAAGTCGCTGTTAACCCTTTCAATACCTGTCAAGAATTGGGTGTGAGATCTCCCCCTTTTCTTGGTTTATCCTCCTGATGAAAAAGATATCGTAAGGATGTCATCTTGGAGGGAAATATCTTTTATTTTATCTTGGGGAATTCTAAAAATGTGTTCCTCATCTCTTCTGATAGGGTTACAGTCATCAGGTTTGATAACCGTTACATCAGGAAGTTGGCTGTTCCTGAAATGGATTTCTAATGATCCAGGCCTTTCTTCCACCAGGTGGCAGTGTTGTCGGGAATGGGGAGTTTTAAGTTTCCCATATTTAATCGGGGTATTTACCTGTGACCACAGGACTTGGTTCACACAATCAACTATGGTGTTCAGCCTTTTTAGGAAGTCCATCCCAATTATCATGTGGTGCTGTGATATGCTAGCAATGATGATGGGGTGTCTCAGTTCCTTATTACCCAGTTTCAGTTTAAGCCAGGCGGTACCCATGACTTGTAAAGGGTCTCCACCTACACCAATCAATGAGCTGTCAAAACTTTTAAGTCTTGGCTTGGTGGGCATGACATTCGCCACTTTGTCAAAATGCTCCTGTGACATGATGGTTGCTTGGGATCCAGTGTCTATTAAGCCGACAATCGAAAGATCACTGGCATCCTGCACCTGCACCGTGGCATAATATCTCCCATCAGATTCAGTCAGCTCACACATGAAATTAGTGTGGTTGAAGATCTGTGGGCCCTTCAATAACATATGACTGGCTCTTATCTCACCGCATGTGGTGGACACATTACCCTTATCCTCCCTGGTGGGATTCTTGGACTGTCTCAAGACAGAAGCACAACTAGAAGTTGGTGCTCCGTCTGGCTTGTCAATCCCGACGACTTCCGATGCCGCGACTATATTAGGGGCAATAGATGGACACTGAAAAACAGGAGAATCGTTAATAACCAACAAATGGTCCCCCCTTTGCCTGAGAACTAGCTTCTCCATTAGTAGGCGTGTCAGGGACGGGGCACACATCTCCTGTCATTTGACTCAGTGTCCTCCCCTGTTGGTTTAAGGCTTGGTTGCCTGTTAATTCTGTGACCCTTGGTTGGTCACAGGAGCTGCTCCTAAAAAAGGATTGGATGGAAATTGAGTGACAAGCCTGTCCATTTGTTCAGCCATTTTGCTGACCTGTGCCTCTATTTGTCCAATACGCTCAGAGGAGTCATTCTGTTGATTCTCCCTCTTCCTATACTTGCGCTTTGTATTTTGGACGAGAGACTGGTAATGAGACTCAGAGTCAGAACTACTGCTCTGGTCCCGACGCCATTGTTCTCTCTGAGGTTTTGGGGTCTCCCTGTTATTAAAGGGAGCCTGGGGTACTGTATCCCCCCTTTGAGCTTGAGGGTGTTCTTGGCGTGGAGGAAATCTTTGGAAGTCGGAGTTTTTATTAAAATTGGGATTCTTATTGTAATTATGGGGCCTGTTGAAATTGGGGTTCCCATAAAAATTCCCATGTTGGTTTTGGCGAGGATAATAGAACCTCTGAGGATACCATTGCCTCCTTTGATTTTCATCACTGTACTGGCCCTTACCATACTTTTTATTCTTCTCACTTCCACTACCGTAGTTCCCTGGCTTTTGTCTATCCTTTCTCACCCACTGGTTTTGGGGTGCAAAGTTATGGACCTCCTTCACTTGCTGGGCTTGAGGTACAAATCTAGGGGAACCATTGGTTTTACCCCCACGGACTACTTCCGCATATGATTTCTTCTCTGCCTGCACATTTGGATTTGGAGGGAAACGGTAGTGGCTGCTACTATCTTGGGGCTATTTTTAGGTTCTCTTTTTATCCCGCCCTCACTGGACTGTTGGATCGAGAATAAATAGTCACTCTCTCTCACCAACCAATCAAGAGAGCATCCCTTTCTGTAATCCTTTGCAAGTCCCAATTTTATGTAAGCAGGTAATGCTTCATAGAATAGTGTCTTGAATTCTGGCTGGTTAGGATTGGGATCCTTTTCAGCCAGGAAATAGGCATTTCTGAGGACAGCCAGAAATTCTGCAGGGCTTTGGTGAGGACCACACTTTAAATTGTAGGCCGCAGCCTTGGCAGAGGTTACAGTTTTATAAGGCCCAAATTCCATGTGGCACACTTATGTTTAAACCTCTCTCCAGGACTGATTGGAATAGGCCCTCAAGGTCTCAAAGAATTGCCGGTATATTTCTCCTCAAACACCCATGGCAGCAATTCTATTTTGGTGTGGTCATCTCTAATGCCCAGAATCTCTAACGTCTGTTCATATGTTTTCATGTGTTCGGTGATTTCAAGGGACCCTTTCTTAGAAAACATAGGAACAGTGTCCTTTAGGAACTTAATGACCTTTGGGGTGTCATATCTCCTGAATGACCCCTGGGATTTCCCTTCCTGCCTATATGAAACCTCATATCTTTCTTCAGAGCGCTCTGGAGTGTATCTTGAAAGCTTAGGAGGTGACCTATATTCTGACCCTGACTCACTATCAGATACTTCGCTGTGATGCGGGTATCTCCGCTCATCAGCCTCTGGCTTGACTGGGTTGGTCCGTCTTTGGACCCCAGAATTTATTTGGGCCGTCAACCTTATAATCTGCTCCTCCAGAGTTTTCTGCTCAGATTTTATCAAGGTAAGTTCTGACTGGTCATGCTTATCCCCTGGGTGAACTTTAATTTTGACAGGAGATAACCTCTCTGATCTGAAGTACTCCACCTCATCTTTCAAGTCCTGATACTTCTTTTGAAGTTGTTTTAATTCCTGAAAGTTTCTTTCATACAGGTCCTGAGCACTTCGAAAGTCTCCGACCCAATCTATCATAATGTTTCTCGGATTCGTCTAAACGAAATACCGGCATGACCAAGCTTCCCTTTCAAAGACTCAATGTCCTGATTTTTGCTTTCTAACAAGAGGCGGGCCTCTGACAACTCTTCCCTTAGAGTCATCCTGGTCTGCTGGGCAGCTCCAGCGGTCATGAACCATAACATGGGCCAAGCTTCTAGGAGAAGTCTGTCACGGCCTCTATCACTTTCTGCTCCAGCAAATGCCATTAAAAACCCAACAACCTGGCCCTTTTGGTTAAACAGGTCCTCAAAGGTGCCCATGGCCTGCTCTTTCTCTTCATCCACAAATTCATTATTGCTATCCCCCAAATTCAATTTCTTGCGGAGATAATTTTTTACTTCATTTTCAACATACTTCTGCCAAGCACCGGCAGCTTTCCGAGCTGGCTTCATAACTTCCTGCTCAATGCCTTGAGCCGCCATATTTTCCTCGTTATGCTTGGAAGAGGTGGATCCGTGATTACTGGATGCCATTTTGATACAAAATATATGTTTGATAACGTGTACAAATATACAATCACCAGTGCGTTTTGTGTTATGGTACGATTTCTATGGATCTCAGCAGCGCCTCCCAAATTTATGTTGTGGTGGTTTATGTAAGGATATATATTATTTTATATAAAGGGCGTGTCCCTTTCCCTTAGATGAAATATTACAGTGCCTCCAGCAGCCGTTAAAATACGGCAAATATTTAGTAAACCAATAATTTGGACACCTTGATAATTTGATCACCACTTATTATTATACCTTGAATTCTTTTAGCCAATATGATTTCGTACCATACACACAAAATTTGCCTATAATAGATAAATATAAAAATTTATTTATGTACAAAAATTATATATATATTAACACAAAACCAAAAGACTGGTGATAAATGAATATTGGTACACACAATCAAAAATATATCCTACCAATGTAAGACACACTAATAATGTCTCTAACTAATTACATCAATCACAAATTTAAATGATATGATATTTATTAAATTTATTAATAATTAATAATTTCGAATATCTCAAAGGTTATATTCTTACACGCCGTGGCCATAGGCTTGCAAGAAGTAAGCCCTTGATATGTGATACTCTGGTTATTAATATTCAATAAATTATGAAATATGGAAAAATTTATAATATGGCAATCAACAATTTTTTTTTTAACAGTAACACAGTATCTGACTACATATATCTAACTATCCAATATTGTTGTAATACACTAAGGTAATTTTATGATTCTACACAACAGAGGAAATAATTAATACAAAATCAAAATAAACATCTCACCACACCCGGGACGTCAGACTAGGCAACTCTCCCGTGGATTTAGCTGGCAGTGGAACGCCTTTTAGACTGATATATAGGCAAGTGATAGATTCAATAGGGGAGAATGTAGGAAGTTATAAGTTTAGAGGTTTAAAGTTTTAGGAAGTTTGAAAAGATGGAAGAGTAGTTATTTCAGCAGAGATCTTCTTCAGATGTCAGGTCTTTCCATGAGGTCTTATGAGGGTTTTCTTCTTTTTCATCAGGTTTTTTTTTGTTACAGCACATGGGCTTTTTATATCCACTAGTCCATTGTTCTAAGATACCTTCCCACCAGGCTTCCTGATTGGCTAGTTGAGAAATGTGTGTACATAAGCTATTTCTCACCTGCCCGCCAGGTGGCGGTCATGTATCACAGAACAATGTGAGCACTTGAGATGACTCATACCTTGGGTGAAATCTTCAGGTAATTTCAGGAATAAAATATACGGCTCTTTCCAGATATAGCAGATATACCTATATTATTCTAAATAGGGACCATGGAATATAGGTGTATATTAGGTTATTCCTCCTTGAAGTATCATCCTGTTTGTTTCTTGATAAGACATGTAACTAATGCTAGTTTATAATACATCTTACTTCCCATCATCTCAATACTCAAGTTAGTGATATATAGTTCCCATTGCTGAGTATTTAGTGGTGTTTAAAGTCTATGACATCTTATTCATAATCTGTTTTTGTAGTACATTTTTGTAATGATATACAGTGAACTTTTAAACTTAAATGTCCTGAATTTCACCCCTTGGTTTCAGCATCAACATTTCCTCTGTTGTAGGGAAAAAATCTCTGTTTGCCTAGCCCTTGTATCGGACTCATAGTAAACAATTGTTAATGCTTTCACCCTTGGTGAACAATAGTAGATAGTAATAGTTTCAGAGGTCTGTTGGTTCATCACACTCTACAAGGTTTGGGTAAGTTCTCAGACAATCAGTTTGGTTCCTCTATTGTCATGTCCAGACCTTGTATATGTTTACCTGCTTATTGAAGTCTGAATAATGGTGTGTTTGATCACCTGTAGAACTTTAAAATAGTATTGTCTCTAGGAGGAAAGAAAAACAATCCCTTTACCCATTACATTTCTCTAGCTAGATGGTTCAACCAAGACAAAATTAACTCTTAGCATCCGGCTATTGCTGAGCTGTTTGCCATATAATATTATGTCTTGATAAAAGTCATATTCTTGAGACATGATTCAAAAGCCCACAACAATGTAAAGTTGGGACTTCCTTGAAAAACATTTCCCGCACTCAAGGCAGGAATAAGGCTTCTCCCCCGTGTGCAATCTCTGATGTGTGTAAAGATTAAATTTATGTGAAAAACTTTTCCCGCACTCAGAACAGGAGTGTGGCTTTTCACCTGTATGAGATCTCTGATGTGTGTAAAGATTAGCCTTCCTTGAAAAAATTTTCCCACACAGAGGACAGGAATATGGCTTTTCAACCGCATGAGACTTCTGATGTCCGACAAGTTTTGATTTTTCTACAAAACATTTCCCACACTTAGAACAGGAATATGGCTTCTCCCCTGTGTGAGATCTCTGATGTTTGTACAGACTAGATTTTTGTGAAAAACTTTTCCCGCATTCAGGGCAGCAATATGGCTTTTCCCCCATGTGAGAGCTCTGATGTATGTAAAGATGGGACTTCTTTGAAAACCATTTCCCACACTCAGGACAGGAATATGGCTTCTCCCCCCGTGTGTAATCTGTGATGTGCGTACAGATTGGATTTATGTGAAAAACTTTTCCCGCACTCAGGACAGAAAAACGGCTTTTCACCTGTGTGAGATCTCTGATGTGTGTAAAGATTAGCCTTCCTTGAAAAAGATTTCCCGCACTCAGGACAGGAATATGGCTTTTCAACCGCATGAGACTTCTGATGTCCAACAAGTTTTGATTTTTCTATAAAACATTTCCCACACTGAGAACAGGAATACAGCTTCTTCCCCATGTGCAATCTCTTATGATGATAAAGGTTAGACTTATCTGAAAAACATTTCCCACATTCAGAACAGAAATATGGCTTCTCTCCTGTGTGAGATCTCAGATGTTTGTACAGACTGGACCTAGCTGAAAAACATTTCCCACACTCAGGACAGGAATGTGGCTTCTCCCCTGTGTGAGATTTTATATGCAAATTAAGATGGGATTTATAATGGAAACCCTTCCCGCACTCAGTACAGGAGAATCTCTTCCCTGTTGGAAGGCCGGCCCGGTCCCGCACAGTCTGAGGATCCTCAGGATACGAGGAATCCGATGGTCCATCTACACTGGGTGGTGCCGGATGGACATTGGAGGGAGCCGGGTTTTCTCCTGGACTATACTGTGTGATGTCCTCATCTTCTACTTTCCAGTCTGGAGACAAAGTGAGACAATCCTCGGAGGTTTTCCTCATCTCCCGGCCATGGACTAAAATACAAAGACAAAGAGGATTACTAGACAGGAGCTGATTGGTTCCCCCAAACCAGGACTCCGCCCACATCAGGCAGCTTGGTCTCTGAGGAGCTTACAATTCCACCCTCAAGGGAACTAGGAAATGGCTCCTCTGATCTCCTACCAGGTCATTTCTTTATTCATGGACCTTAGTCAGAGAGTGAGGAAACAACCAGAACTGTCTTTTATAGGAGGGACAGTGATGAGGGGATTATAGGACGAGGGTCCCCACCCCCTCTATCACTCATCACCATCTTCCCAACACAAGAAGTACTGCACTTCCTTATTTAGTCCATGATTTAGTCATGAAGAACAGCGGGGCTGAGCCCCACCAGAGGTCAGAGAGTGAGGATGGGGGGAGAACAACCAAGATGAAGACTGGACTGATCCTAAAGACCACCATCATTGGGGTATTGACTCCTCCCTCATTATCACTTTCTGTTTAAGGGTCCAAAGTTGGAGGATGTTATCACATTAGTATCACCATGTAAAAGTCTGTGCTCCAATCACATCATCTGATATAAAATGTCCAGCTGGTAGAAAATGGGAGTGAAAGAAGTAAGGCCGATGTAATGTACAACTTATTATACAGGATACAAAAGTTCGGACTGTACAATATCAGAATGATGTAATGTACAACATAGAGTATACAGTTGCAAGAAAAAGTATGTGAACCCCTTGGGATTACATAGAGTTTTGCATGAATTGGGCATAAAATGTGCTCTGAACATCATCTAAGTCACAACAATAGAAGAACACAGTCTGCTGAACATAATACTACACAAACATTAGATGTTGCCATGGTTTAATTTGCACATAACATGTAAACATTCACAGTGCAGGGAGGAAAAAGTATGTGAACCTTTGGACTTAATAACTGGTTGACCCTCCTTTGGCAGCAATAACCTCAACCAAACATTTCCTATAGTTGCAGATCAGACCTGCACAACGATCTGGAGTAATTTTGGACCACTCCTCTTCACAAAACTGTTTCAGTGTAGCAATATTCTTGGGATGTCTGGTGTGAATCGCTCTCTTAAGGTCATGCCACAGCATTTCAATCGGGTTGAGGTCAGGACTCTGACTGGGCCACTCCAGAAGGTGTATTCTGTGCTGTTGCAGCCATTGTTTTGTTGAATTACTTGTATGCTTTGGGTCACTGTCCTGTTGCATCAACCAGTTGTCGGACAGATGGTCGTACGTTTTCCTGCAAAATGTCTTGATAAACTCTGGAATTCATTTTCCCATCAATGACAACAATCCGTCCAGGCCCTGAGGCAGCAAAGCAGCCCCAAACCATGATGCTCCCTCCGCCATGTTTTACAGTGGGGATGAGGTTTTGATGTTGGTGTGCTGAGCCTTTTTTTCTCCACATATAGTGATGTGTGTTCTTCCCAAACAACTCAATCTTGGTTTCATCTGTCCACAGTATATTTTGCCAGTAGTGCTGTGGAACATCCAGGTGCTCTTTTGCAAACTTCAAACGTGCTGCAATATTCTTTTTGGACAGCAATGGCTTCCTCCGTGGTGTCCTCCCATGTACTCCATTCTTGTTTAATGTTTTCCTTATTGTAGATGTGTCAACAAAAATGTTAGCATGTGCCAGAGATTTCTGCAGGTCTTTAGCTGACACTCTGGGATTCTTCTTTAACTCATGCAGCATTCTGAGCTGTGCTCTTGCAGTCATTTTTACAGGACGACCACGCCTAGGGAGAGTAGCAACAGTGCTAAACTTTCTCCATTTGTAGACAGTCTGTCTTACCGTGGACACATGAACATCAAGGCTTTTGGAGATACTTTGTACCCTTTCCAGCTTCATGCAAGTCAACAATTCTTGATTGTAGGTCTTCTGAGAGCTCTTTTCTGCGAGGCATGGTTCACATCAGACAGTGCTTCTTGAAACCAGTAAACCCAAAACAGGTGTGTGTTTTTTAAGGGCAGGACAGCTGTCAGCAACACATCCAATATCATCACACTGATTGGAGTCAAGGTTGGCTCACTCCTGGCTCCAATTAGCTCTGGGAGAAGTCTTTAGGCTAGGGCCTCACATACTTTTTCCTCCCTGCACTATGAATGTTTACATGTTATGTGCAATTAAACCATGGCAACATCTAATGTTTGTGTAGTATTATGTTCAGCAGACTGTGTTCTTCTATTGTTGTGACTTAGATGACGTTCAGAGCACATTTTATGCCCATTTCATGCAAAATTCCATGTAATTCCAAGGGGTTCACATACTTTTTCTTGCAACTGTATAGTGCAGGGGTCAGGAGTATGTAATGTACAACAGAGTATATAGTGCAGGGGTCAGGAGTATGTAATGTACAACATAGAGTATATAGTGCAGGGGTCAGGAGTATGTAATGTACAACATAGAGTATATATAGTGCAGGGGTCAGGAGTATGTAATGTACAACATAGAGTATATAGTGCAGGGGTCAGGAGTATGTAATGTACAACATAGAGTATATAGTGCAGGGGTCAGGAGTATGTAATGTACAATATAAATTATACAGTGTAAGGGTCAGGACTCATAATATTGGTATTCAGTAATCAGTGGAAGATTAAATGTTTCCTGTAGACAAGTTGCAGAGATCCCACACCGCTGCCTCCCATCTCCTGAGACTGCACTCAGTGACTTGGGTCTGAGACACTACAGACATATCTCTCCACCCGACACAAGTAACAAATACTGGGAGAATTGCTATGTCACCACCATGAGGAACAAGATCAAAAGAACATGTCCAGGTGCCTAGGTCTAGTAACATTTACGGTGAAAATGAACATATTTCTGCCAGCTGAACCCCAGAACCTCCATAAATCCAGTCTAGATACATAAATTGTGTCTGCAGCACAGAGAAGGAAGATTATCCGAGAGAAATCCAGGAATACAGGACGGGGAACACAGCTCAGGAAAGTGACCAGGGGATTACAGGCTGATATCACCCAGTCCCGCCCTACTCTGGACCAATCAGTGAGCAGTATGGGTGGAGGAATGGATTTAGTGTTCATGACCCACCTGTGCTGATCTCTGTAGGAGTGTCCTCCTCTATAAATGTCCCCGTTATTCCATCCTCCTCCATAGACTGCTGATCATCCCTCACATACGCCTCTTCTTCTTCTGCTTTCACCTCAAATTCTATATCGATTGGATCTCCACTCTAAATCAAGAAAATATCACATAAAAATATCCACTTATCACCCCTACAAGTCCATGTTCTAGATTTTCCATCCCACCAACCTTGCAATGGTGAGGGATGGTGTGACCTTCCTGTGTGGAATCCCGGGAATACAGAGGACGGGGACATCTCTCTGGTGGGTTCCTGGTATTAGGTGGCTCCATCATATCCTTGTGTCCTTCTGAAAACTCCTCCCTCACTCCATACTCCTCATCCTCCTCTTTATACTCTTCTTTAACATCAATATTATCATCCCCGAGGATTCCACTCTGAAAGATATAATAAAACATTCATTGTAACAAACATGCTGTGTATAAATCACAACTACCAATAATTGTCATCATCTACCTGATGATGGTGAGGGATGGTGTGACCTTCCTGTGTGGAATCCCGGGAATACAGAGGACGGGGACATCTCTCTGGTGGGTTCCCATGACTGGATCCATCTGTAGGAAACACACACACTGACTGAATCCATTGTTTCTATGTGTTTATCAGATGATGGGGGATCTAGGTGGATCCTCTGTACTGCTCTCTCCCTTTACAATAAAGTCTCCTCTTACCCGGTGATGTGAGGGGCGGCTGATTGTCCATCATGACGTCCTTGTAGAGATCCTTGTGTCCTTCTAAATACTCCCACTCCTCCATGGAGAAATAGACAGTGACACCCTGACACCTTATAGGAACCTGACACACACAATGATACAGTCACCATCCAGACACATCCCTTGTCTGTTACTGGAGAATGTCCCAGAATTCCCGGCACCGCTCACCTCTCCTGTCAGCAGCTCCATCATGTTCTTGATGACTTCTAGAATCTTCTGCATGTTGTGTCTCTCAGGGTTTAGGGAGTCACATGGAGGCACTGTGATGGTCATATGATCACCTGACTTCAGAAGAGGAAATCTCTATATATGAGGAACCAATAGGAATATCATGTTAGACTCCCAGAATCCTCCTCACCTCTCCGGTCAGGTCTGTGTTTCATTAATAGAGATAAGAGTGATGTCATGTGACCTCCCAGAATCCTCTTCACCTCTCCGGTCAGGTCGTATTTTATTAATAGAGATGAGTGATGTCATGTGACCTCCCAGAATCCTCCTCACCTCTCCGGTCAGGTCTGTGTTTTATTAATAGAGATAACAGTGATGTCATGTGACCTCCCAGAATCCTCCTCACCTCTCCGGTCAGCAGGTAGATGATCTCCAGGGTGAGGTTTAGTATCTTCTCAGTCATGTGACTCCGGTCCTCCTCCATCCTCATTGGTGCCATCATGTGATCTATACAGGTCTCCTTGTAGACGGATAACTTTGGGAAATGAAAGTAAGAATGATTTGGATGGTATTGGTCACACAATAATAGGATGTGGATGTGAGGGGGGAATAGGAGGGTTGCTGGACATTGAAGAACTACTCCCCCCATGGGAAGATGTTTAGTCGGGACTGTTTAGTATTTGTTACACTTGGAGGTCCCAGGACCCTCTTGACCTGCCAGATCAGAAATCCCCTTTTCTCTGTTGGGTTTGTTTGGTCTCTGAACTGGTTTTGATGAGTTTTAGATCTTCAGACAAGGAATGATAAATATGATCCTTCCTTTGACATGTTTCCTCTGAGGCAGTGCTGTGAGGTCAATGTTGGGTCATCGTGGTGTCCAGGAAGGGGAACTTGCTGACTATTGGCTGGATTTACTGGCTAATCAGGATAATTGCCAGAACTCCGGCTGCAAGGCTCCAATCTCTGACAGCTTTCTAACTGACAGGAGTGATGTCACTGTCACTCTCTGCAGTATGAGAAGGGATTGGATAGAATAGAAGGATGGTGCTGGTGGAGGAGAGAGCTGTGAGGGAGGGGTCTGGTCTCCTTCCTCCAATGGTAGCCCAGTATGGGTAGGAGGAGGATGGCAGGGGGTAGGGTCTTGTTTTCATCATTGGCAAGTATACTGTAGTACACACGACATTGTACAGAGTGGTGGTGGGTTCCTGGGGCTCTGAATTCCAGCAGCCGGGCACTGCCAGAGCCTGTGTCATGGGAGGTATTGGAGTGTCTCCTGAAGATGTTCAGCACTGACCCCTGACTACCTTTTAGTTGATAATTCACCAACAGACCTCCTCTAAGAATGAGTTCCCACCAAGGGGTGAAAGACTGTCCTTCTTCATTCCGCTTGGTATCTTGGAAAATGTTATTTGACCGGTCAGATGATAAGAAGATGAAGGTTGCCTTCCTTTCCTGGTAGGAGTTCTGTAAGAAGGTCTGGAAAATAGGTTCAGGTGGGAGGACAACCAGAGACCAAGAGCCCCCCTCCCTACCTCAGAGTCCCATGAGCCCTACAACCTTCTCTTCCCTCAGAGATATGCTACCTGCCAACCCTATCAACCCAGATTTCACCATCTACTCTACACCCTCAGGGGTCCCAAAGTCTCTCATCCTTAGTACCTCCTGAGAGTCCTCTCAGCTCCCCTTCATCCCTCAGACCCCTCATTTTTTTCCTCCTTCTGACACCAATGATGGAACATATTCTTCATGGCCGGCTGGGGAATGTTTTTGTTCCGGGTAGAGAAGAAAAATCTGTTTGGCTGCACATCCAAAAAAATAAATCACCTTTATTTGGACATATTCAAACCAGACCCTCCACAATGTATAAAAGAGGGAACATAGCACTTCAGTGGTGATTACTCTTCATTCATTTGGAATGTTTTCTTCCTCCTGACCAGCAATGTAAGGGGCTCTATGCTCCATACTCCTGACCCCGGCACTCCATCATTGTGTTGGCTGCATAGTGTAATGATTGCCCATTGGCTGCCTGTGTAGTGTCATCATTGCCCTTTGTAGGCCATGTATGGTCAGGATGGTCCTTGTCTTGTCTATTTATTGTCAGTGCTGTTTGTTTTAGAGGACCATATTACTAGAATTTATCTCCACAATGAGGAGAATGTTCCGGCCCCGGAAGTGGGGGAATGTTCTGCCCCTGAAGGGGTTCATCTGGGTTCCCACACTATATATGTGTGTATCATCATCTGCTGGAGATAAAAGACGTCACAGTGACTATGGAGGAAGAGGACGGACGTGACTATGGAGGAAGAGGACGGACGTGACTATGGAGGAAGAGGATGGACGTGACTATGGAGGAAGAGGACGGACGTGACTATGGAGGAATATGGAGGAAGAGGACGGACGTGACTATGGAGGAAGAGGACGGACGTGACTATGGAGGAAGGGACGGACGTGACTATGGAGGAAGAGGACGGACAGGACTATGGAGAGGACGGACAGGACTATGGAGGACGGACGGACATGATGGGGGGGTTACTGGGTGGAAATAGGAAATCTTATTACCTCTGCTGCCACTTCCACCAATGTCTACTCTTCTTTGAGCCACATGAAATGTCCTGTCTTTGTTCAGATCACTTCCTGTCTGTACCTGACATCACTTCCTGTCTGTATTCCATAGAGACTTCCTGTCTGGGTTTACATGAGATCACCACCTTGTGGAGTTCAGAGGAACTGCAGCCCTCAAAATGTCTCATAATAGCCATTCCTGTATATTATCTACCTTTGGGGCTACCACAGAAGATCAACAATTATTTTAAAAAGTAAGAAAAATAAATCTAGATCTTTTGCAACCAATTGTTTATGTAATAAAATATCTTTGTTAAAGAAAAGTCTTAAAGACACACAGAACACAAGTTAAAAACAAAAGGTAAACCCAATGAAACAGATACCTCCGAAATGTATATTTTTGTTGAAGAAAATGCAAATATACATCCTAAAGTATAAAAATAAATATCAATCCACTGATAATGAAGATGTTAGACATAAATGACAAGGATGTAATGGTCACAGAGGAATGGTGGTGGAGATCTCTCAAAGTAAGAACACTCCTTGAATGGTTCTATAAATAAAGAATGAATCCTGGAGGGAATAAAGCTGTAAAGCAATAAATAATATATAAACTGGGCCATCCACTTCATCCATAAAGACATTGTGATTGAAGATCTTCTAGATCACATAGAAGGAGGACTCATCCATGATTTCATACATTTGTTTGGAAGGATAGAACAATCCTCAGAAGGGAACATGTAGGATGACAGGAAAGGCTCCTGACTGGTGAGATCCTCCAAACATAATGATGACATCCATGAACTGGAGCGAGCTCGTTGGGGTGATAAAGCCAATCTGGAAACACTGTGTAGACGTTCTCCAAGAACTCAGCACACTCCAGGTGTGGAGAAAGTCTCCAGGTGGGTTTAGCCTGTCATTTATCATAGGTAGACATGTCCACACATGGACTTCCACAGGGACCACCAAGACTACATATATAACTTGAGGTACCTGTAATGGAATATATAACTTGTAGTGTCCCCAGGTCTCCAGGTGGGTTTAGCCTGTCATTTATCATAGGTAGAAATGTCCACACATGGACTTCCACAGCGACCCCCGAGACTACATATAGAACCTGTACAGTGTCCCCAGGTCTCTAGGTGGATTTATCCTGTAATTAATAATGCACAAATGTCCATATATATGGATTTACAGGGACCATCAATGCCAACTATGCATGGCTTGGATGTCTCCCATATTACGAGGAGTCCATAAAGCACATGACCACAGAAAGATAAAAAAGCCCACTCACTGTCATGGAACTTCAGACTGAAGGAACTTCAATCCAGTTACATTGTTCATTTTTTGCACATAAGCACCAAGTTGGTATTGGTGGATCACAAGCAATAAATGGGAGCATGGGGGAGGGGAGAGGGGAGGAATAGAAGAAGGAGAAAGAGGAAAGACCTTAGTCAAGGAGTAGGTATAAGAAGTAAGGGGGAGGGGGGTTCTCCACAATTGGGGGTATTCACTCGAGGTGTAACCACACAGCACAGAGTGGGCAGGGAGGCTCCAGGCACAAGAGTCCGGGGAGAACAAGATTTGCACAGGGTGGATAAAAACAATATAGGAAAGCGATTTTAAAATCATTGACCTTTCCAGAGTTCTTGGAAGCAGTTAAAGATTTGTATTTATCTGCCTCTACGTTGGCCCTGAAAGCATTACATTCTAGAAACAATAGACAAGATGATCATTGTGATGGACTGATTAAAGCTTGGTCCCAGCTCTCCAGAAAGGAGCATAGAGATCTGAGATTATGTTGCCCTATGGGAGGAAAGTCATGGAAAGGATATTGAATAGTGATGGACTGAACATCTCCCTGTTTGGTTCGCAATCAAACATCCAAACCTACAGAGTGTTCAACCACAAACTTACATGAACAATATACTGAGCAGTATCTTCCAGCATCTGAGTATGTGATAAGATCCCGCTCAGTTACTACATTCCGGCATGAGTTATATATTAGACAGTCGATCCCCATTTGTCAGTATTAGGTCTAGAATATGATCACCTTGGGTTGGACTTTTTACTGTTTTAGAGAGCCCCATTCAGTGCTTCCATTACATCCCTGCCTGCTTGTAATAGCAGTTTGAGAATTCCAGTTAATATCAGGCGTGGTGACGTCACCCATAATGAAAACCTCCCCCTTCATTGCCATTTGAGTTATCTCATCAATCAAGAAGTCACCCTAATCTTCAGTCTGTCCTGGGGGTCTGTATATGACACCAATTCTAAGGGAAGATCCCTCTCTGGTAGGAAGGCAGACCCAGAGGGTTTCCAGTATTTCATTTGTTGTTTGAATTAAAGTTCTCCTTATGCTATGTCCTGAGCAACACCAACCTCACATTTGTTTCAGCCTGCTGGGGGACAGAAATGATCCTCAACAATGACATCTCTGCCCCCATTTCTCAGTTTAAATGCATGTCCAAAAACCTCCTAAATTCCATAGTAAGGAGCTGAGCGCCCTTGTGTGAGGGATGCAGACCATCTCTATTGTACAGCTCAATGTCAGACCACCTGATGGCATCATGACTAACAGAACCAAAACCTTCAGCTTTGCACCAATCCTTTCACCAAACATTGGACTCTGCTATACCAAGTACTTCCTCTTGTTGTCCATTATGGACAGGTAAGACCTCTGAAAATATAACTGTACACCCTAACTGTTGAAGATCCTGTCCCAAATACTGAAATTCCTGTACAGAACACACATCATTCTGGGACAATAATTTGTGCCAAGGTACATGACAACACCAACGTTGCACTCTTCACTAGCTTTTTTGACAATTTTTAAAATGTTCCTTTTATCTCTTCTAACAGTAGCACCAGGTAGACATCTAACTTCCTTTGACACTTCAGCATGATTTCCTAAATAAACACCTCTTACAACTGAATCACCAACAAGATGATGGCTTCTCCTTTTAGGAGCCTTTTCCACAACACTTGCCTGGAATGGAACCTCAGACAAAACAGCTTCTTTTGGCAAAGCACTTTTTTTCTCAGGGTCCTACTTCCTATCTCACAATCTTCTAAGTTTGCAACCTTTGGATCTGCTTCTAGCTCAGAGAACCTGACCCAACAAAAGCTTGTCCCACACCGTCCTTCTCCCAACAGTGCGCAGTCTTGAGGAAGAAGAGGCGGCTTTTTGCAGGGCAGTTCAACAGAACAAATTGGCTAAGATGGCCTCCTGATCTCAGACTGCAGGGCACCAACCAATGAATATAGACAAGCAATGTCATCACGTAGGATAGAAATCTGCATACAAATGGGACAACA
Source organism: Staurois parvus (assembly GCA_951230385.1). Lineage (NCBI taxonomy): Eukaryota > Metazoa > Chordata > Amphibia > Anura > Ranidae > Staurois > Staurois parvus. Next base: position 17,262 of record CATNWA010002479.1, on the reverse strand, counting down.
TCCCAGCTTCCAAAAAGCACCACGAAAAACAAATGCCAAACAAGTACTGCACTGAACTAAACCAGACATTTTAAAGAAGATTTTTCTCAAACTGAAACACAATACTAACCAAAGATAGCCGGCTGTTTCCAAACTCCTACAGTTTTCATCTCCTGCTGATCACACTCAGCACTTCTGTCCTGCTGCACTCCTGCACTTCCGACAAGCAAAGCCTACGGAGTCAACTCTACAGAGCTGTTGTCCCTCTGAAATACAACACTAATTAGGCTCCAGTTAGGACAACAGGTCACCTCTCTTACACACGCTAATTGACAACACCCAGCACTCGACACACGCTAATTGACAACACCAGTAGTCTGCACACGCTAATTGACAACACCTGGTACTCTGCACACGCTAATTGACAACACCCGGTACTCTGCACACGCTAATTGACAACACCCGGTACTGAACACACACTAATTGACAACACCCGGTACTCAACACACGCTAATTGACAACACCCGGTACTGAACACACACTAATTGACAACACCCGGTACTCACACACGCTAATTGACAACACCCGGTACTCGACACACGCTAATTGACAACACCCGGTACTCGACACACGCTAATTGACAACACCCGGTACTCGACACACGCTAATTGACAACACCCGGTACTCGACACACGCTAATTGACAACACCCGGTACTCAACACATGCTAATTGACAACACCCGGTACTCGACACACACAACTGACAACACCCGGTACTCGACACACACTGATAACACCCGGTACTCGACACACACACACTGACAACACCTGGTACTCAACACACGCTAATTGACAACACCCGGTACTCGACACACACTAACTGATAACACCCGGTACTCGACACACACTAATTGACAACACCCGGTACTCGACACACACTAATTGACAACACCCGGTACTGAACGACATGCTAATTGATAACACCCGGTACTCAACATGCTAATTGATAACACCCGGTACTCAACATGCTAATTGATAACACCCGGTACTCAACACACACACTAACTGACAACACCCAGTACTGAACACATGCTAACTGACAACACCCACGTACTCGGCTGACAACGCCCGGTACTCGACACACGCTAATTGAGAACACCCGGTACTCCACACAGGCTAACTGACAACTCGACCACACTAAATGACACTCGACACACACTAATTGAGAACACCAGATACTTGATACACGCTAATTGATAACACCCAGCACTTGACACACGCTAATTGATAACATCCGGTGCTCGGATTGATAATCATTTTCACTGTTTGTTTTTTTGTATGGCATATTATTTGGTCAGTTCCACTTTTTGGTATATTCTTTATGGACCATTTTGAATGTATTTTTTATCAGGTCTATTCAATTGGTTTGATTTTTTAAAATCTAATTTACTTTGTTCTCTATACTACTTCCAGTCCCATTGGGGGTTGTTTTGGTGCTCCCCTAGTTGCTCTTGGTTCCTGGTGATTTACATCTGACCACTCTTGCTTTCTTGGATGGTACATTCCTCCGGGACCTGGAATCATGTCTCTCATCTTGGATGTCATCTATTTTACATATTGCTCTGACATATGTTGTTGTATTATTTTGGGATATGAGATAAAATTTCTGTTGACCATTTGTTTATTTTCTGGTATATTTACCTATTACTGTTTACATGTTTACTAGAAAGTTTCCTTGTCTTTATGCCCCCTGAAGATCTAAAATGCGGAATGATCGAAACACGTTGGGGTAAATTTGTTTCCTGTCTGTGGGCCTTTGACCTTGTGCAAAGAGTCTTTATGTAAGAACACTGTCAGAGTGATGTTTCCTTTAGAATTTATGTATTTTATACAAATAATGCGTATGTAATAAAGCTGACAATTCTTTTACCACAATGTCTTTTTGGATATACAGTGGTTCCTCGGCTTACGAATTTAATGTGTTCTATGGAACATTTCATATTGTGAAAAATTTGTAAACTGAAATGCGCGTTTCCCATAGGAATGAATTGAAAACCAATTAATCCGTTCCCGAGGTCAGAAAAAAGTCAAAAAGAGTCTTTTTATCTGTTCAAAACTCTTTATAAAATACACTTTAAAGGCATAAATCCTGTACAGGGACATGATTAATCAAGCAATAACGTTTCAAACATCCAAATTCAACTTTTAAAACATGGCAAACCTTCAATGGCACAGTACACGTCAACTCTAAAAAATCACACTTCAACAGGGAAAACATGGCAAACTTCAACTGTTCAATATTTAAAAACCTTTTTTAAAACAATTTCAACACTTTTTGGAAGAGGAGAAGGAGGAGGAGGGCAACTGGGCAGCACTAACACAAGCAGGTTCTTTTTCATGTCTAGGCGGTTTTGGTAGGAACCTTTCCATTGCCTGCTGCCTCTGGTGCCTTTTAAGCATCCCTTGGAAAGGGAACATGATGTCGGTGTCAAAATTGTTCACGTCTCTGGGCTAGAGCCTTATCTGGATGGTGCTGCTGTACAAAAGTCTGTAGGTTTACCCACATTTAGCATGCCTTGAGTTCCCTGGAAGAGAGCTGTTCCTCATTCGTTTCCTCCTCCTCAAATGAGATCCACTCCTCCATTGCCTCCTTCTGCAGTTCCACCAGGTCCTCAGTGGTTAGCTCACGGTCATGTCCCTCCACCAGCTTGCAGACATCCTCCTGTCACCTCCAGCCCCATGGTCCTCCCCAAGGAAACATCCTCCTCCAACACTGTTGACTCTGGTGCAGGTGCAGAAGCATCGGAGTCAGGTGTCACAACACAATCTGGCCACAGGTTGCACCAAGCATAATTTAGGTTTCTCTGGCTGACCCTGGCCCAGGCAATGGTGATAATCTGCGGACAGCTCACAATGTCAAAATGGTCTCTCCAATATTCATGGAGGGTGAGGCTTGATGGATCTGTCATCTCAAAGCATCACCAGAAAAGCTCCCTTGTGTAGAGTTGTTTAAAATTAGAGATGATCTGCTGATCCATTGACTGGAGTAGTGGAGTGGTGTTAGGCAGAAGGAACACGAGTGGTGTTAAAGTCCTCCAGGAACATCTTTCTTGAGGCCTGGAGGATGAGCAGGAGCATTGGACATGAGCAGCATGGCCTTGAGTAGCAGGTTATTGTCCATAAGGTACTGCTTGACAGCAGGACCAAAAACCCACTGCACACAAACAAGAGGCGTGTGTGACCCAAGTCTTTGGGTTGGACCGCCACAAAATGCTCAATTGCTCCTTCTTCACCTTCTTTCTTGAAGGCCCATGGTTCTCTGAGTGGTAGACAAGCAGGGGCTTGATCTTAAGGTCCCCACTGGAATTGGCGCAGAACAGAATTGTGAGATGGTCCTTTATTGACTTGTGGCCAGGCAATGAGGTCTCCTCCTCCGTGACAAAAGTACGCTTTGGTATCCTCTTCCAGAAGAGCCCAGTCTTGTCGCAGTTGAAGACCTGCTGAGGAAGGTAGCCCTCTGAAGCCATGACCTCCAGGAACTCAGTAGCAAATTCCTCAGCTGCAGCAGCAAACATCGGAAATCGTGGACTCTCCATGCCTGACCACGCTGTGGATGCCAGATCTGGTCTTGAACCTTTCGGACCACCCCCTGCTCACCTTGAAGCCTTCTGCATTGGCTGACGTTCCTGGCTATTGGTCGAGGAGGTCAGCATGCAAGGCTTTGGCTTTTTAGCAGATGATCACCTTGGTCACTGTGTCTCCTGTACGCTGCTCCTCTTCAATCCAGAGCAGGAGCAACTTTTCAACCTCATCCAGAACAGGTGGCCGTTGCTTGGAGACCCTGGAGACTCCCTTGGCTGCATCTCTCCCAGTTATCTTCTCTTTCATCTTTAGGACGGTAGCGATTGTGGGTGCACTCCTTCCATACTATTTGGTGAGGTCAGTCAATCACATTTCCTCCTTCATGCTTCCTGATGATTTCTTTCTAGACCTTGAGCAGAATCCTCTCTTCTTCCTCTTCCCAGCTTCCACTGCTTTCTTGGGTGCCATGACACCACAGGCACTAAGTGAGCAGAAAATAAAAAAAAATGCTTTCCACCCCCACCCAGTCAGTGTTTCAGTCCAAGAGCCCCAAGTCTATCCACACAAGATAATGGAAACCCCAAAAATCTGTCCACATGAGCAGGCATGGAAACCACCCCACAATGCAAAACACACAGTAACAGGCGTGTACAGCACATGAGCTGACATGGAAACCCCCCCACAATGCAAAACACACAGTAACAGGCATGTACAGCACATGAGCTGGCATGGAAACCACCCCACAATGCAAAACACACAGTAACAGGCGTGTACAGCACATGAGCTGACATGGAAACCACCCCACAATGTAAAACACACACAGTAACAGGCGTGTACAGCACATGAGCTGACATGGAAACCACCCCACAATGTAAAACACACACAGTAACAGGCGTGTACAGCACATGAGCTGACATGGAAACCACCCCACAATGTAAAACACACACAGTAACAGGCGTGTACAGCACATGAGCTGACATGGAAACCACCCCACAATGTAAAACACACACAGTAACAGGCGTGTACAGCACATGAGCTGACATGGAAACCACCCCACAATGCAAAACACACAGTAACAGGCATGTACAGCACATGAGCTGGCATGGAAACCATCCCACAATGCAAAACACACAGTAACAGGCGTGTACAGCACATGAGCTGACATGGAAACCACCCCCCACAATGCAAAACACACAGTAATAGGCGTGTACAGCACATGAGCTGACATGGAAACCCCCCCCACAATGTAAAACACACAGTAACAGGCGTGTACAGCACATGAGCTAGCATGGAAACCACCCCACAATGCAGAACACACAGTAACAGGCGTGTGCAGCACATGAGCTGACATGGAAACCGCCCCACAATGCAAAACACACAGTAACAGGCATGTACAGCACATGAGCTGGCATGGAAACCACCCCACAATGCAAAACACACACAGTAACAGGCGTGTACAGCACATGAGCTGACATGGAAACCACCCCACAATGTAAAACACACACAGTAACAGGCGTGTACAGCACATGAGCTGACATGGAAACCACCCCACAATGCAAAACACACAGTAACAGGCATGTACAGCACATGAGCAGCAGACATGGAAACCACCCCACAATGCAAAACACAAAGTAACAGGCGTGTACAGCACATGAGCTGGCATGGAAACCCCCCACAATGCAAAACACAAAGTAACAGGCGTGTACAGCACATGAGCTGGCATGGAAACCCCCCACAATGCAAAGCACACAGTAACAGGCATGTGCAGCACACGAGCTGACATGGAAACCACCCCACAATGCAAAACACACAGTAACAGGCGTGTGCAGCACATGAGCTGGCATTGAAACCGCCCCACAATGTAAAACACACAGTAACAGGCGTGTGCAGCACATGAGCTGACATGGAAAACCGCCCCACAATGCAAAACACAAAGTAAAAGGCGTGTACAGCACATGAGCTGACATGGAAACCGCCCCACAATGCAGAACACACAGTAAACAGGCGTGTGCAGCACATGAGCTGGCATTGAAACCGCCCCACAAATGTAAACACACAGTAACAGGCGTGTGCAGTACATGAGCTGACATGGAAACCGCCCCACAATGCAAAACACAAAGTAAAAGGCGTGTACAGCACATGAGCTGACATGGAAACCGCCCCACAATGCAGAACACACAGTAACAGGCGTGTGCAGCACATGAGCTGACATGGAAACCGCCCCACAATGCAAAACACACAGTAACAGGCGTGTACAGCACATGAGCTGACATGGAAACCGCCCCACAATGAAAAACACACAGTAACAGGCGTGTACAGCACATGAGCTGACATGGAAACCGCCCCACAATGCAAAACACACAGTAACAGGCGTGTACAGCACATGAGCTGGCATGGAAACCCCCCACAATGCAAAGCACACAGTAACAGGCATGTGCAGCACACGAGCTGACATGGAAACCACCCCACAATGCAAAACACACAGTAACAGGCGTGTACAGCACATGAGCTGACATGGAAACCGCCCCACAATGAAAAACACACAGTAACAGGCGTGTACAGCACACATGAGCTGACATGGAAACCGCCCCACAATGCAAAACACACAGTAACAGGCGTGTACAGCACATGAGCAGCAGACATGGAACCCGCCCCACAATGCAAAACACACAGTAACAGGCGTGTACAGCACATGAGCTGACATGGAAACCACCCCACAATGCAAAACACACAGTAACAGGCGTGTACAGCACATGAACTGACATAGAAACCGCCCCACAATGTAAAACACACAGTAACAGGCATGTACAGCACATGAGCAGCAGACATGGAAACCACCCCACAATGCAAAACACAAAGCAACAGGCGTGTACAGCACATGAGCTGGCATGGAAACCCCCCACAATGCAAAGCACACAGTAACAGGCATGTGCAGCACACGGGCTGACATGGAAACCACCCCACAATGCAAAACACACAGTAACAGGCGTGTGCAGCACATGAGCTGGCATTGAAACCACCCCACAATGTAAAACACACAGTAACAGGCGTGTGCAGCACATGAGCTGACATGGAAACCGCCCCACAATGCAAAACACAAAGTAAAAGGCGTGTACAGCACATGAGCTGACATGGAAACCACCCCACAATGCAGAACACACAGTAACAGGCGTGTGCAGCACATGAGCTGACATGGAAACCCGCCCCACAATGCAAAACACACAGTAACAGGCATGTGCAGCACATGAGCTGGCATGGAAACCCCCCACAATGCAAAGCACACAGTAACAGGCATGTGCAGCACACGGGCTGACATGGAAACCACCCCACAATGCAAAACACACAGTAACAGGCGTGTGCAGCACATGAGCTGGCATTGAAACCGCCCCACAATGCAAAACACACAGTAACAGGCGTGTACAGCACATGAGCTGACATGGAAACCGCCCCACAATGAAAAACACACAGTAACAGGCGTGTACACAGCACATGAGCAGCAGACATGGAACCCGCCCCACAATGCAAAACACACAGTAACAGGCGTTCTGTGTACAGCACATGAGCTGACATGGAAACCACCCCACAATGTAAAACACACAGTAACAGGCGTGTACAGCACATGAGCTGGCATGGAAACCCCCTACAATGCAAAGCACACAGTAACAGGCATGTGCAGCACACGAGCTGACATGGAAACCACCCCTCAATGCAAAGCACACAGTAACAGGCATGTGCAGCACACGAGCTGACATGGAAACCGCCCCACAATGAAAAACACACAGTAACAGGCGTGTACAGCACATGAGCTGACATGGAAACCGCCCCACAATGCAAAACACACAGTAACAGGCGTGTACAGCACATGAGCAGCAGACATGGAACCCCCCCCACAATGCAAAACACACAGTAACAGGCGTGTACAGCACATGAGCTGACATGGAAACCACCCCACAATGCAAAACACACAGTAACAGGCGTGTACAGCACATGAGCTGGCATGGAAACCCCCCACAATGCAAAACACACAGTAACAGGCGTGTACAGCACATGAGCTGGCATGGAAACCCCCCACAATGCAAAGCACACAGTAACAGGAATGTGCAGCACACGAGCTGACATGGAAACCACCCCACAATGCAAAGCACACAGTAACAGGTGTGTACAGCACATGAACTGACATAGAAACCGCCCCACAATGTAAAACACACAGTAACAGGCGTGTACGGCACATGAGCTGACATGGAAACCCCCCCACAATGCATGCAAATGATGAAGCTCAGCTCCCCACCTTTCCACCACTTGAGAAATGCACCAAAAAAGTTCCAAAAAGTCCAAAAACCTCTGCAAACAAATTTCAGAATGGCTACAAAACTCGATGCAAAAACCGCTCCAACTCCTCCACATTCAACGCCTCGTGCTACCCAGACTCCAGCATGCACGAGGGCGGCACTATAAACCTCCCAGGTGCAATGCATCCTGGGGAAACTTGCTTTGTAGTGCACAAAAAAATCATAACCCGAGGCATTATTTTCAATGGATTTTTATTTGTAACATGAAAATTAGGTTAACCGAGGCGTTCATAAACCGAGGTACACCTGTATGTATAATTTATCACTGCTGCAATAAAGTCCCATTGGGGGGTCTTCTGACACATGTATTCAGTGAGGAACATTTCCCTCACTCAAGACAGGAAAGTGGCTTCTCCCCCGTGTGAGATCTCTGATGTGTGTAAAGATCAGACTTCACTGAAAAACATTTCCCGCACTCAGAACAAGAAAACAGCTTCTCCCCCGTGTGAGATCTCTGATGTCTGTAAAGAATTGACTTCCTTGAAAAACATTTCCCGCACTCAGGACAGGAAAATGGTTTCTCCCCCGGTGTGAGATCTCTGATGTGTGTAAAGATTGGATGTCTTTGAAAAACATTTCCCACACTCAGGACAGGAATACTTTTTCTCCCCCATGTGAGACTTCTGATGTTTGTGTAAGATTGAACCTCTCTGAAAAACATTCTCCGCACTCAGGACAGGAATACTGCTTCTCCCCCGTGTGCAATCTGTGATGTGTGTAAAGATTGGATTTTGCTGAAAAACATTTCCCACACTCAGGACAGGAATACGGCTTCTCCCCTGTGTGAGATCTCTGATGTGCGTAAAGATTGGATTTCACTGAGAAAAACATTTCCCGCACTCAGGACAGGAATATGGCTTTTCCCCCCTGTGTGCAATCTCTGATGTGTGCGTAAAGACTGGTCTTGTCTGAAAAACATTTCCCGCACTCAGGACAGGAATAAGGCTTCTCCCCTGTGTGAGATCTCTGATGTTTGTAAAGATTGGACTTCTGCGAAAAACATTTCCCGCACTCAGGACATGAATATGGCTTCTCTCCCCCGTGTGAGATCTCTGATGTGTGTATGTTTTAAGATTTGACTTACTGAAAAACATTTCCCACACTCAGAACAGGAATACGACTTCTCTCCCCGTGTGAGATCTTTTATGCACATTAAGTTTGATTTATAACGGAAACCCTTTCCCGCACTCAGTACAGGAGAAGCTCTTCCCTGTTGGAAGGCCGGCCCGGTCCCGCACAGTCTGAGGTTCCTCAGGATACGAGGAATCCGATGGTCCATCTACACTGGGTGGTGCCGGATGGACATTGGAGGGAGCCGGGTTTTCTCCTGGACTATACTGTGTGATGTCCTCATCTTCTACTTTCCAGTCTGGAGACAAAGTGAGACAATCCTCGGAGGTTTTCCTCATCTCCCGGCCATGGACTAAAATACAAAGACAAAGAGGATTACTAGACAGGAGCTGATTGGTTCCCCCAAACCAGGACTCCGCCCACATCAGGCAGCTTGGTCTCTGAGGAGCTTACAATTCCACCCTCAAGGGAACTAGGAAATGGCTCTCCTCTGATCTCCTACCAGGTCATTTCTTTATTCATGGACCTTAGTCAGAGAGTGAGGAAACAACCAGAACTGTCTTTTATAGGAGGGACAGTGATGAGGGGATTATAGGACGAGGGTCCCCACCCCCTCTATCACTCATCGCCATCTTCCCAACACAAGAAGTACTGCACTTCCTTATTTAGTCCATGATTTAGTCATGAAGAACAGCGGGGCTGAGCCCCACCAGAGGTCAGAGAGTGAGGATGGGGGGGAGAACAACCAAGATGAAGACTGGACTGATCCTGAAGACCACCATCATTGGGGTATTGACTCCTCCCTCATTATCACTTTCTGTTTAAGGGTCCAAAGTTGGAGGATGTTATCACATTATTATCACCATGTAAAAGTCTGTGCTCCAATCACATCATCCGATATAAAATGTCCAGCTGGGAGGAAATGGGGTAAACAAAAGAGAATCCATATTATGTGTATATATAGCAGTGGGGGGAGGGGGGAGAGCAGACATAGTCAGGAGTATGTAATGTACAACATAGAGTATATATAGTGCAGGGGTCAGGAGTATGTAATGTACAACATAGAGTATATAGTGCAGGGGTCAGGAGTATGTAATGTACAACATAGTATATAGTGCAGGGGTCAGGAGTATGTAATGTACAACATAGAGTATATAGTGCAGGGGTCAGGAGTATGTAATGTACAACATAGAGTATATAGTGCAGGGGGTCAGGAGTATGTAATGTACAACACAGAGTATATAGTGCAGGGGTCAGGAGTATGTAATGTACAACATAGAGTATATAGTGCAGGGGTCAGGAGTATGTAATGTACAAGGAGACCCCAGTAATTATAATAGTGCAGGGGTCAGGAGTGTGTAATGTACAACATAGGTGTAAGGGTCAGGACCTCATAATATTGGTATTCAGTAATCAGTGGAACATTAAATGTTTACTGTAGACAAGTTGCAGAGATCCCACACCGCTGCCTCCCATCTCCTGAGACTGCACTCAGTGACTTGGGTCTGAGACACTACAGACATATCCCTCCACCCGGCACAGCCAGCAGAACACAGAGCAAGGAACCCTGGGAGAAATGTTCTGTCAGAGATCTTACTAGATCTGGAGATAGGAAGAAGACCCAAAGACACACCCCAGGTGCCTAGGTCTAGTAACACTTATGGTGAAAAAACATTTTGCTGCCAGCTGAACCCCAGAACCTCCATAAATCCAGTCTAGATACATAAATTGTGTCTGCAGCACAGAGAAGGAAGATTATCCGAGAGAAATCCAGGAATACAGGACGGGGAACACAGCTCAGGAAAGTGACCAGGGGATTACAGGCTGATATCACCCAGTCCCCGCCCTACTCTGGACCAATCAGTGAGCAGTATGGGTGGAGGAATGGATTTAGTGTTCATGACCCACCTGTGCTGATCTCTGTAGGAGTGTCCTCCTCTATAAATGTCCCCGTTATTCCATCCTCCTCCATAGACTGCTGATCATCCCTCACATACGCCTCTTCTTCTTCTGCTTTCACCTCAAATTCTATATCGATTGGATCTCCACTCTAAATCAGGAAATAGAGAAAAATCATCTGTAAAATGTAAGGTCACATAAAAAAAAAAAAAAAACACATCATCTCCACAAGTCCATGTTCTAGATGCTCCCATCCCACCAACCTTGTAATAGTGAGGGATGGTGTGACCTTCCTGTGTGGAATCCCGGGAATACAGAGGACGGGGACATCTCTCTGGTGGGTTCCTGTAGCTGGATGACTCCACCATGGTGTCCTGGTACAGATCTTTGTGTCCTTTTAGAAAACTCTGACTCCTCCATCCCCCCATCCTCATCCTCCTCCTCTTTTATACTCTTCTTTAACCTCAACTTTAGGATCTCTCAGGTTTCCACTCTGAATATATAATAAAAATGACATCAATGGTAACAATGCAGATAATGTACAGATCCTAATGATACTATCAGTGATTGTTCCTCATCTACCTGATGATGGTGAGGGATGGTGTGACCTTCCTGTGTGGAATCCCGGGAATACAGAGGACGGGGACAGTCTCTCTCTGGTGGGTTCCCATGACTGGATCCATCTGTAGGAAACACACACACTGACTGAATCCATTGTTTCTATGTGTTTATCAGAGATGATGGGGGATCTAGGTGGATCCTCCGTACTGCTCTCTCCTTTACAATAAAGTCTCCTCTTACCCGGTGATGTGAGGGGCGGGCTGATTGTCCATCATGACGTCCTTGTAGAGATCCTTGTGTCCTTCTAAATACTCCCACTCCTCCATGGAGAAATAGACAGTGACACCCTGACACCTTATAGGAACCTGACACACACAATGATACAGTCACCATCCAGACACATCCCTTGTCTGTTACTGGAGAATGTCCCAGAATTCCCGGCACCGCTCACCTCTCCTGTCAGCAGCTCAGTGATCTCTCTGGTGACTTCTAGAATCTTCTTCTTCTTTCTCTCTTCTATCAGGGAGGGAGGTGGAGGCAATGTGATGTCATATGATCTCCAGACTTCACAGGAGGAAAACTCTACATCTGAACACAAATAGTCACATCAAATGATATTCCCAGAATCCTCCTCACCTCTCTCCATTCAGGTCTCCATTTTATTAAAGCCCCACTTCAGGCTGAGGTATAATTCCCCCCCCCACAGGACCCCCACACTACGCAGGGTATAGGCTTGTTGCAGCATTCTGTCATTACATACAACGCAGGACCAACAGTCCCACTTTACATGTGAGGATACCAAGGGACCCCACATCCTAAGAGCATCAGAAAAAAAAAGCCAGATGGAGGGACATTTTGGGAGAGGAGCTGTGAGGTCAGTGTGATGTCATAGGATTCTCTGACTCTGGATGGAAGGACATTGGGAGGAGGGGCTGTGAGGTCAGTGTGATGTCATAGGATTCTCTGACTCTGGATGGAGGGACATTGGGAGGAGGAGCTGTGAGGTCAGTGTGATGTCATGGATTCTCTGATCTGACCCAAACTCAATGCCTATGGGAGGAGGACAATGGGAGGTCATGGGAGTGTGATGACCATAGGATTCTCTGACTCTGGAGGAGACATTGGGAGGATTGGAGGTCAGTGAGGTCACCCCTGTGATGTCATAGGATTCTCTGACTCTGGATGGAGGGACATTGGGAGGAGGAGCTGTGAGGTCAGTGTGATGTCATAGGATTCTCTGACTCTGGATGGAGGGACATTGGGAGGAGGAGCTGTGAGGTCAGTGTGATGTCATAGGACATATAGACTCTGGATGGAGGGACATTTGGATGGGGAGATTTGAGGGGTCCTCTATATGAGGCTCCCATGCAAACCAAATCCTTGTTCCTGGGTGCGTCCTACCTCTCCTAAACTGAAGAGTGACCTTTGACCTTTACCATCCAGAAATCTGTCCGGAATCTGTGGAAGTAAGCTGTCATGTGATCAGGTGACGTGCGGAGGAACGGAGTGTAAATAGCAGACAATTGTCTCCAGAGCCCCTAATGGTGGGGATGGATTTGGCGGCGTGCTGGTGCCAAGTTTCCTCCCCCCAGGGTCACTGCAGGTGTGGAGAAAAGCTGTGTAAGAGGATATGGAGGAGAGATGAGGAGGAGATCCAGGAATCAGGAGAAAGGTCAGGGCAAGCAACAGACGAGCGCATCCAAGAGACCAAGCCGGGGTCACTACACAGAAAATCAATCCAAGGAAACAACAGGCAGGACGAGGAATAGCAAGAAGGAGCTGAGAGACAAATGAGAATATTGCTCAGCCAATGGGAGATGATCTCAGCATGACTTCCATCATGAAGGAGATGAGGGGGAGGGGAGGAAGTCACTGAAGGTGACCATAGATCCATGGAAATTCAGCTGGTTCAGCAGGGATCGCTCACATTTCCATCCATGTGTGGCCACTGCCGGATAAAAGCCACTCCCCCAGCGGCTGCAGCCAATAGCTTCAGTGCTGATCTGTGTATTCTGAGAGCGGAGGAGTCCCCCCATTGTCAGAATACAAGAGTGCAGCGGGGAGGATTCCCCCATCCACCTCCAATGTGTGGATGGGGGAATCACTTCAGTTTTTTATGGTCATCCCGCTGGCTGAACGATAAAACTGAACCATGTAGGCCAGCTTTGGGAGCAAATATATTTATCATCAACTCCTCCCCCTGAAGGGGTTCATCTACGTATTACCTCCTCTGCTGCCAGATCCAGGAATGTCTCCTCTTTGCTTCCTCTTCCTGATTTACCTCTCCCCTATGGAACTTCCTGTCTGTACCTGACATCACTTCCTGTCTGTACCTGACATCACTTCCTGTCTGTCTTCCATAGAGACTTCCTGTCTGGGTAGAAGTGAGATCCCCACCTTGTGGAGCTCAGAGGAACTGCAGCCCCGAGAAGCGTCTGGTAGTGTGACCCCGGCCTTGTGCTGGGTGTGTATGGACTGTAGATCCTTATAGAGGGGTCACCTCCACTCCCACCAAGGGGGACAGAAATATATGACTGCCTCGGGGGAGGGGTTTTGGCCCCTTTGATTTTGCAGTAACATTGATTGCAGATTTTGCAGTCCTGTAGAACATCTGGTATATGGATACAAAGCCCCCCAGCTGGGAGTAAAGGGTGGAAATGGCTGGTGACCCCCAGATTTGGGCAATGATGTCATCACTATAAATGGATAAAACCCGCGCTATGTGTAACAACTCCAAACCTACAAAAACCTTCTAGCGGACTGCTGCTGTAACAAAGGGAAGGATTCCCTGTCATCTAGAAGAGCATTATGTGTCACAGCGCTGTCCTATTGTGTGTGCACAGAAATCATCACAAATACACTACAAATATGTGGAGACATTCAGAGATAAAGAGCTCGGGGCTCCAAATCCTATTCTCTGCACATCCACTGCTTCCACTTTACACCCACTTCATTGGTCTTATGGGGTTTATCAATAAATGAAGGAAACTGAACCGTGTGCAAATCCATCCACAACATAAAGTGCTTTGTGCTCAAGATGCTGCTCCCTGCACATCCACTGCTTCCACTTTACACCCACTTCATTCATCTCATCAGATTTGCTGCTGCTATAGGAAATCATTTAAATGATGTCCCATCTCGCTGTTTGTATAAAAACAATTCTGCAGCTAATTGGCCACTAGGATTACTTTTACATGAAAGCCGCCCACCAGCTAATAAACCAGCACTAGAATGATGCCTGTAGCTGCAAGCATCCTCCCGGTATAACCACTCCAAGTCCAGCGACGTTCCAGTACATTGCTGGTCCATGTTGGACATATATGTACCAGCAGAGAACACGGACATACGATGAATCGGGTCTGCGGACCAATATGACTGCAATTCATTCTTTTCTGTAATGTCCATGTTGAGGGTTCGGCCCAAAAAAGTTTTAATTTCATAAACGGTGATAGAGTTCCATGTGAATTGTGTGACAAGAGCTGAATTTGGGGGGCGGCCATGTATTGTGGTGTATAAATTGCCTTGGCCCACAATTGGTACAAATCTTCTGTGAAGAACAGTGGAGGGGCTGAACACTAGTGCTGGCAGTGACCGGGCCGATCCGGCTAACACTGAGTATTGGGGACACTATACAAAGCCGGCACTAGTATAGTTCTGTTCATGATCAATATATTGATCCGTACAAACACTATACTAGTAATGGCGGTGATCAGCGACCTATAGCGTGAGTGCGACAGTGTGCGGCCAATCTAACGCCAGCTGACCCTGGCTGGGAGGGGCTTACTGACCCTGACACTATGTGATGTCACTAGTGGCAGGAATACAGAGATCAGTGAAACATTCTATATACTGACACTGTACTAATGGCACTGGCTGGGTGATAAGGTGTGGTCATGGTTCCCTACCTACACGGGATGGGGATAAGGTGTGGTCATGGTTCCCTACCTACACGGGATGGGGATAAGGTGTGGGTGTGGTCATGGTTCCCTACCTACACGGGATGGGGATAAGGTGTGGTCATGGTTCCCTACCTACACGGGATGGGGAATAAGGTGTGGTCATGGTTCCCTACCTACACGGGGGATGGGGTCATGGTTCCCTACCTAAGGTAAGGTGTGGTCATGGTTCCCTACCTACACGGGATGGGGATAAGGTGTGGTCATGGTTCCCTACCTACACGGGATGGGGAATAAGGTGTGGTCATGGTTCCCTACCTACACGGGATGGGGAATAAGGTGTGGTCATGGTTCCCTACCTACACGGGATGGGGATAAGGTGTGGTCATGGTTCCCTACCTACACGGGATGGGTGATAAGGTGTGGTCATGGTTCCCTACCTACACGGGATGGGGATAAGGTGTGGTCATGGTTCCCTACCTACACGGGATGGGGAATAAGGTGTGGTCATGGTTCCCTACCTACACGGGATGGGGATAAGGTGTGGTCATGGTTCCCTACCTACACGGGATGGGTGATAAGGTGTGGTCATGGTTCCCTACCTACACGGGATGGGTGATAAGGTGTGGTCATGGTTCCCTACCTACACGGGATGGGTGATAAGGTGTGGTCATGGTTCCCTACCTACACGGGATGGGGAAAAGGTGTGGTCATGGTTCCCTACCTACACGGGATGGGGATAAGGTGTGGTCATGGTTCCCTACCTACACGGGATGGGGATAAGGTGTGGTCATGGTTCCCTACCTACACGGGATGGGGATAAGGTGTGGTCATGGTTCCCTACCTACACGGGATGGGATAAGGGTGGTCATGGTTCCCCTACCTACACGGGATGGGATAAGGTGTGGTCATGGTTCCCTACCTACACGGGATGGGGAATAAGGTGTGGTCATGGTTCCCTACCTACACGGGATGGGGAATAAGGTGTGGTCATGGTTCCCTACCTACACGGGATGGGGAATAAGGTGTCATGGTCATGGGATTCCCTACCTACACCTACACGGGATGGGGAATAACACTCATGATAAATAATGACACAAACATTATTGATGATATACTGGAGAGGAACTCTAAGGACATGGGGTTGCTAAATACTGAGACCAGAGCTATTAGAGAACAGCTGGAGATGCCAGAATTAGCTATGGAAAGCATGAGTGCTGCTCTGACAGGTCTGTGTGAGATGACAGAGGACATTTATCAGTCAGCGATACGCCAGTAGGAGGAGCTCGAGCGGCAGCGCAATGACGTCATATCCAGGCGTTGACGCCATCTTGGTGCACCCGGATATATCCACACATGCAGTACACCCATGCTGTAGTGGAACTAATGCTGTGAAAACATCTACAGATGTGAGTAGATCCAAGTCTTTATATTTTAACAATAAAAGGTTTCACACTATATCGGATTTTCTTACTTCATTTGGGGACGAGTTTGGAAGGTCATTGGCCCTGAGAAGCAGGAGAGTTCAGGGGAGACCCCGGTACAGAGGAGGAGAGAGTCCCAACATTACTACTAACAAGGAAGCTTTCCTGTGGAACAGCAATACTGCAAGGCTCATTGGCCCTGTGGGGCCGGGGCAGGAAGGTGAGGGGGGGGCACCCCAGCCACTGAGGATTGTCACTGATTGGTTGCACACCTGCATGAAGATCATAATTATTATCATGAATTGATTGTTTCCATTAAGGACACTTTATTATTGTGTTGTGCATGCCACACACTATGAAGGGGTTTATGCCCCCATGTAGCATGTATTGAGGGACACAAGGACTATTGCACTTTATAGGCCATCTGGAATATTGGGGTTCTATTTACTTCTATACACTTATGTGTTTCTATCACATCCTTGTAAGAGTTTTCTATATGTG
>CATNWA010002478.1:0-21502 GCA_951230385.1 Staurois parvus | reverse complement strand
TAACCCAAATTCCTCCCCCCAATCGGGCTCCCCGGGTCACCGAACAAAGTCTTCCCCGGTTTTAGAATGTAGCGGGGATAGCGCAGCTTGCGCAGGCAGGGGCCGCATTTTGCCCCCTGTACTCCCAAACCCCACGTTTTGTGCAGTGATGCCACCCAATTTTGTTTGGATGGGCACACGGCCCCCTTCTTAACCTGGGGGGGAGGGACTTTAAACCAGTGTAACTCCTCGGGTTACAGAAAACTGAGTGATTTTGGGGGGGGGAGGGGACATTAGAGTGAAAAGCTTTTCGGGTTTACAGATTTAATGTAAATGTGGGGGGGGGGAAATTAGAGTGTAAGCCCCTCGGTACAGAGACTGATGGGCCCTGTGGGGGGGGGGGCCTTTAGAGGGTAAGCTCCTCTGTACAGAGACGATGTGACTGTGGGGGAGGGGCCCATTACAGTGTAAGTTTCTCTGGTAAAAAGGGGACAAAAGGGGGCCTGGGGGGGGGGGGGGGACATTAGAGTGTAAGCTCCTTGGTACAGGGGACTGAGGGGCCCTGGGGGGGGGGGCCATTTATTTTAAAGGGCCCTTGCCCCGAGCCCGATTTTGACTGTGGGGGGGGGGGCCCATTAGATTGTAACCCTTTTTTAGAGCGATGGACTGGGGGAGGAAAAATTAGGGGTGTAAGCTCCTCTGTCAGAAAATTGGGGGAAATGGGGGGGAGGGGACATAGAGTGTAAGCTCCTTGGTTCAAGAGGACTGATGGGACTGTGGGCGGGGAGGGGAACATTGAGTGTAAAGCTCCTTTGTACAGAGATGATGGGACTGTGGGGGAGGGGGACATTAGAGTGTAAGCTCCTATGTTTAAAGTGGAAGTGATGGGACTGTGGGGGAGGGGGACTTTGAGTTAAGTCTCCTCTGTACAGAGACTGTTGGGACTGTGGGGGAGGGGGAAATTAGAGTGTAGCTCCCTGGTACACAAGACTGATGGGACTGTGGGGGAGGGGGGCATTTAGAGTGTTAAAGCTCCATCTGGTTACAGGGAAGGTGGTCGTACCTTACCTCATCCAGGGGGGTGTCGGTTTGTCCTTGGCGATGACCTCTTCATCCGTGCTGCCGCCTGGTCCGGATGAGGATAACTACCCTCGCGGGAGACGATCTCCCCGAAGTGTTCCTGCAGGCAGAGGAGGGAGCCTGAGGCTTGCGCCCGGGGTCCAGTGTCATGGCTGCCGGGAGCCTAGGAAGTGTAACATTGGGACTGTGACGAACGCCAGTCATGAGAAGGGGGAGAGGGCTATCGGGAGTCAGAGCGCAGTGCTTGGATCACGCTCCATGCCACCCGGTTCTTCTCTGTGTCCTTTTCTAAGTAATCAACTTTTTGCTTTTGATGGGATTTTTCCTGTGCCTGGTGGACACCCCTATAGGAAAATGGAGGGGAAAGGGGTTGGTCACCAGGGGAACAGGAAGTTCTAAAACCTGTATATAGTAACAGTAACTAAAAAAGTGTTTTTTTGCTTTGATTGGGACTTTCCTGTCTCTTCCTGTCCTGGTGACACCCACGGGGTGCGGTTGTCACTGGGAGGAGAGCATTAAAAACATCATATGATGTTCCAACTCCTCCTCCCACATAAAAAAATAAGGTGTTTACTGTCTTTCTTTTGAGGAGATTCTCTGTTGGCTTTCCTGTGCAGACAGGGAAGTGTTGATGAAAATCTCCCCAATGGGGGACAGTTTTTCGTGGCTAGAGCGGCACTGAGCAGTGAGGCGCTCCGGCTGCGCTCTCGATGGTGTTGGAGGATCGGTGCGTTTCGCTGGTCTCCTCGGGGATAGAGCGTCGGTTGTTGTGGAAGGCGCTCTAGCCCGGCAGCTCTGGGGTGTTGGCGGAGTGACGTCACTCGCTGATCTGGGCTGGGTAGAGCGGCGCGTTGAGGAGGGGGGGGCGGGTGCGGCGTTCTGTCCGTCGTCTCGCTGGTGTTGGCGGACTGAGGTGACGGGGAGAAGAAATGGCGGAGGCGGCGGCGGTGTCTCAGCATCGCTTCTTCTGTCATCACTGTAAGGGGAGGTCAGCCCCAAACTGCCGGTGAGTGGACGCTGCTGGGGGGAGGGGGGCACTGCCAGGGACACCGGGGGGCCCCTTCATGGCTGACTGAGGGCCCCTGGGACTGTGTGTGGGTTAGTCATAGTATGGGGCCCCATAGGGGGCTGTCAGCCATGGGGAAGGGGCTCCTGTCATTGTCTGATCTGGGGGAGGGGCTCACATATATATAGGTGGGGCTGGGCCCCCCCATGGGGTCATGTGTAATAGGGGCCCCCGGTGGGGGGGATTTCTGATATGGGGCCCCCCTGTGGGGCGATGTGTGACCTGTGGGCCCCATGGGGTGATGGGTGATATGGGGGCCCCCGTGAGGTGATGTCTGAGGGGGCCCCCCTGCGGGGAGATGTGTGATGTGGGGGCCCCCAGCGGAGGGGGATTTCTGATATGGGGCCCCCTGCGGGGTGATGTCTGATGAGGGGCCCCAGCAGGGTCATGTGTAGTGGGGGGCCCCCACGGGGCAATGTCTGATGAGGGGGCCCCAGCAGGGTCATGTGTAATGGGGGTCACCCACAGGGCGATGTCTGATATGGGGCCCCAGCAGGGTCATGTGTAGTGGGGGGCCCCCCGTGGGGCAGTGTCTGATGAGGGGCCCCAGCAGACCCTTCTGTGTAATGGGTGGGACCACCCACGCGGGGCGATGTCTGATGAGGGGCCCCAGCAGGGTCATGTGTAGTGGGGGGCCCCCCATGGGGCAGTGTTTGAGGTGGCCCAGCAGACCCTGCTGTGTAATGGGGGGACCCCCCACGGGGCAATGTCTGATGAGGGGCCCCAGCTGGGTCATCTGTAATGGGGGGGCCCCCCGTGGTCGATGTCTGATGTGTGGCGATTGTGTTTGATGTGGGGGGGCCCCAACAGGGGTGATGTCTGTGGGTCCCTGGCAATGTCGTGTAATAGGGGCCCCCCCACAGGGTGATGTCTGATGTGGGGGTTCCCTGGCAGAGTGATGTCTGGGGTTGAGTTTAATGGGGGGCCCCCAACAGGGTGGTGTGTGGGGGGGTGATGCAGGGGGCCATTGGCGGGGTCATCTGTGATGTGATGACTCCACCTCTGTTTTGAGACTCCTCCCTGTTTATCAGATGGACGACCCTTGTATGCAGAGTTCCCCCATAAGTGGCATGTTTTGGGGCTCTTCATGTCTGTGATCTGTCATTGTGGGGCCCCTGCAGTCATGGCTGTCACTCCTGTACAGTATAAGTGACTGCGGGCCCCCTGTATTGGGACCCAACCCCCATCTGTGTCATGATAGATGTGGCCCCCCAATGACAGAATCCTCTGATATGATGACCTCAGGGGCCCCTGAGCTCCCCACCCCCTCTGTGTAAGGGTTCTGTGGCCCCTGACGTGTGTGAATTGATGTAAGGGCCCCCACATTGCTGTGTTTGTAAGTAATGGTAGCTGGGGCCCATGATATGACATCAGGGGCCCCGGAGATGACAAATTCCTCTTTTCTGATGACACCTGACCTCCATCATTGGGGGCGGGGCGAGGGGACTCCTGAACATCTATGTGGTGAAGATTGTTGGGAGGGGGAGGTGTTCTGAAGTCCTGCTGTAGCGTGACCACGCCATTCCTCTATAGATGTAGTGAGTGAGTGTTGTCACCCGCGGACAGGAAGGATCACCAGGTGAATGTAAATGAAAGAGAAAACAAATGCAGCCGCCTTGTCTCTGGATGGTAAGCTGCAATATACGGCATTGTGATCCTGGGCTGGATCCACAGAGACAGCCAATCAGGTGAGGGTTGGGGAGTGTATGGTGGGGTTGTACAATTCTATAGGATGAGGGGGGGTGAGCTGCGTGGCTCGGGGATGAGGAGGGGGGTGAGCTGCGTGGCCCGGGGATGAGGAGGGGGGTGAGCTGCGTGGCCCGGGGATGATGAGGAGGGGGGTGAGCTGCGTGGCCCGGGGATGATGAGGAGGGGGGTGAGCTGCGTGGCCCGGGGATGATGAGGAGGGGGGTGAGCTGCGTGGCCCGGGGATGATGAGGAGGAGGGTGAGCTGCGTGGCCCGGGGATGATGAGGAGGGGGGTGAGCTGCGTGGCCCGGGGATGATGAGGGAGGGGGGTGAGCTGCGTGGCCCGGGGATGATGAGGAGGGGGGTGAGCTGCGTGGCCCGGGGATGATGAGGAGGAGGGTGAGCTGCGTGGCCCGTGGATGGAGGAGGGGGGTGAGCTGTGTGGCCTGAAGATTAGAAGGGGATGTGAGCTGCGTGGCCCCGGGATGAGGAGTGGGGGTGAGCTGCGTGGCCCCGGGATGAGGAGTGGGGGTGAGCTGCGTGGCCAGGGGATGATGAGGAGGGGGGGGGGGGTGAGCTGCATGGCCCATGTATTAGGAGGACGAGGGGGGTGAGCTGCGTGGCCCGGGTAAGATGAGGGGGTGAGCTGCGTGGCCCGGGTAAGATGAGGGGGTGAGCTGCGTGGCCCGGGTAAGATGAGGGGGTGAGTTGCGTGGCCCGGGTAAGATGAGGGGGTGAGCTGCATGGCCCGGGTAAGATGAGGGGGTGAGCTGCATGGCCCGGGGATGATGAGGGGGTGAGCTGCGTGGCCCGGGGATGATGAGGGGGTGAGCTGCGTGGCCCGGGGATGATGAGGGGGTGAGCTGCGTGGCCCGGGGATGATGATGATGATGAGGAGGGGGGGTGAGCTGCGTGGCCCGGGGATGATGATGATGAGGAGGGGGGTGAGCTGCATGGCCCGGGGATGATGATGATGAGAAGGGGGTGAGCTGCGTGGCCCGGGGATGGAGGAGGAGGAGGGGGGGGAGCTGCGTGGCCCGGGGATGGAGGAGGAGGAGGGGGTGAGCTGCGTGGCCCGGGGAGCTGCGTGGCCCGGGGATGGAGAGGAGGGGGTGAGCTGCGTGGCCCGGGGATGGAGGAGGAAGAGGGGGTGAGCTGCGTGGCCCGGGGATGGAGGAGGAGGATGGGGTGAGCTGCGTGGCCCGGGTAAGATGAGGGGGTGAGCTGCGTGGCCCGGGGATAATGAGGAGGGGGGTGAGCTGCGTGGCCCGGGGATGATGATGAGGAGGGGGGTGAGCTGCGTGGCCCGGGGATGATGATGAGGAGGGGGGTGAGCTGCGTGGCCCGGGGATGATGATGAGGAGGGGGGTGAGCTGCGTGGCCCGGGGATGGAGGAGGGGGTGAGCTGCGTGGCCCGGGGATGGAGGGGGTGAGCTGCGTGGCCCGGGGATGGAGGAGGAGGAGGGGGTGAGCTGCTTGGCGCGGGGATGGAGGAGGAGGAGGGGGTGAGCTGCGTGGCGCGGGGGGATGGAGGAGGAGGAGGGGGTGAGCTGCGTGGCGCGGGGATGGAGGAGGAGGGGGTGAGCTGCGTGGCCCCGGGAGGAGGAAGAGGGGGTGAGCTGCGTGGCGCGGGGTTGAGGAGGAGGAGGAGGGGGGTGAGCTGCGTGGCGCGGGGGATGACGAGGGGGGTGAGTGTTGTGGGGGGTGAAGGTGACATGAGAGGGGCCCCTCCAGAGCCATTTGTATCTCAGTCACCACGCTGATTCTGATTGGTCACGGAGTGTGTCATTTGGGGGATGAAGGGGGCCCTGGGGCCCGGTCTGGGGTGTTAGGAGCACAGTGATGGGTTTCTGCTCTCAGAACTTTTATTCTGCGTGTTAATTTCGGTGGTGTGGAGGGGGGGGGGGGGGGTTGGGGTCTTTGAATCGTTGCTGTGCGCGGTGGTGGTGGGGGGGGGGGGGGGGGGGGGGATGGGTGTAAATCCCTCCCGGAGCTCCATCCGGCAGCGCCGTCGGGGATCCACTTAAATAACTGCGGGGAGAATCCGGCGGCGTCTTGTGACTCGCTAACCTCAGCCGGGAGATCCACATTCCCTTTCACTTTCTACGGCCGGCCACGCCCCTGCGCCCGGCAGGTGACACCATCATGGCTACACTACAGGGGGGGTCACTAATCATCCGCGCTGAAATAGGGACTGTCTGTGCTGCCGCCCGCCACTCTGACTCAGCCGTCCAAGCTTTCGCTTTCAGAGCCGATGAGAGCCGGCCGAGCGATCTCCTGCGTTCAGGGAGGACAATCGACGCCGAGGAACGATCGCAGAGTCACAATGTATCAAATGGGAATGTCGGAGGAACGCGGACCTGGCGTGGCGTGTCTCGGCGTCATGTCCACGCCATAACGCCGCCGCCGCGCTCTTCATTGTGGCCGCCCCCCCCGACCCACTGCGCCAAGAGAGCACAACTTTGTAACCGTGTAAAAAAAAATAAGTAAAAAAATAATTCATGTAAAAAAATTCAAGTGAAAGTGTAAAAATCAAAAACGTATTCATGAAAAAAAATAAAAAAGTGAAAGTGTAAAAATAAATAAAAAAAATTAATAATGTGAATATAAATTAAAAAAAATAAATAAATGACGGTGGTAAAAATAAATAAAAAAAAAATTAATGGAATAAAAATAAAGTGACAGTGTAAAAATAATAAAATAACAGAAAAAAATAAAGTGAAAGTGTAAAAATCAAAAAATTATTCATGAAAAAAAAGTGGCAGTGTAAAAATAATATAAAAAAAAATAATAATGGAATAAAAATTAAAGTGGCAGTGTAAAAATAATATATAATAATGGAATAAAAATAAAGTGGCAGTGTAAAAAATAATAATGGAAAAAATAAATAAATAAAGTGAAAGTGTAAAAATCAAATTATTCATGAAAAAAAAAGTGGCAGTGTAAAAAATTAATAATGGAATAAAAATGTAAAGTGACAGTGTAAAAATAATAAAATATAATAATGGAAAAAATAAAGTGAAAGTGTAAAAATTATTCATGAAAAGTGGCATTGTAAAAATACATTTTTATTGCATTATTAATTTTTTTAATTTATTTTTACAATGCCACTTTTTATTTTTTAATGAATAATTTTTACACTTTCACTTTATTTTTTCCATTATTTTATTATTTGTACACTGTCACTTTAACTTTTATTCCATTATTAATTTTTTTTAATTTAAATGACAGTGTACAAATAATAAAATAATAATGGAAAAAATAAAGTGAACGTGTAAAAATCAAAAAAATAATTCATGAAAAAAAAGTGGCAGTGTAAAAATAATATAGAAAAATTAATAATGGAATAAGAATTAAAGTGACAGTGTAAAAATAATAAAATCAAATAATAATGGAAAAAATAAAGTGAAAGTGTAAAAATCAAAAAATTATTCATGAAAAAAAAGTGGCAGTGTAAAAATAATATAAAAAAAAAAGTAATGGAATAAAAATTAAAGTGAAAGTGTAAAAATAAATAAAAAAAAATTAATGGAATATAAACTAAAGTGACAGTGTAAAAATAATAATGGAAAAAATAAATAAATAAAGTGAAAGTGTAAAAATCAAATTATTCATGAAAAAAAAAGTGGCAGTGTAAAAAAAAAAAAAATTAATAATGGAATAAAAATGTAAAGTGACAGTGTAAAAATAATAAAATATAATAATGGAAAAAAATAAAGTGAAAGTAAAAATTATTCATGAAAAGTGGCATTGTAAAAATACATTTTTATTGCATTATTAATTTTTTTTGTAATTTATTTTTACAATGCCAAAAAATGAATAATTTTTAAACTTTCACTTTATTTTTTTCCATTATTTTATTATTTGTACACTGTCACTTTAACTTTTATTCCATTATTAATTTTTTTTAATTTAAATGACAGTGTACAAATAATAAAATAATAATGGAAAAAAAATAAAGTGAAAGTGTAAAAATCAAAAAATAATTCATGAAAAAAAAAAGTGGCAGTGTAAAAAATAAATAGAAAAATTAATAATGGAATAAGAATTAAAGTGACAGTGTAAAAATAATAAAATCAAATAATAATGGAAAAAATAAAGTGAAAGTGTAAAAATCTAAAAATTATTCATGGAAAAATGAAAGGTCGCAGTGTAAAAAAAATAAAAAAAAAAATGAATAATGGAAAAATAAAGTGACAGTGTAAAAATAATAAAATAATAATGGAAAAAATAAAGTGAAAGTGTAAATATATTCATTAAAAAATAAAAAGTGGCATTGTAAAAATACATTTTTTATTGCATTATTAATTTTTTTAATTTATTTTTACAATGCCACTTTTTTATTTTTTAAAAAATAATTTTTTACACTTTCACTTTATTTTTTCCATTATTTTATTATTTGTACACTGTCACTTAACTTTTATTCCATTATTAATTTTTTTTTTTAATTTAAATGACAGTGTACAAATAATAAAATAATAATGGAAAAAATAAAGTGAAAGTGTAAAAATCAAAAAATTATTCATGAAAAAAAAAGTGGCAGTGTAAAAATAATATAGAAAAATTAATAATGGAATAATGAATTAAAGTGACAGTGTAAAAATAATAAATCAAATAATAATGGAAAAAATAAAGTGAAAGTTAAAAATCTAAAATTATTCATGGGAAAATGAAGGTCGCAGTGTAAAAATAATAAAAAAAAATGAATAATGGAAAAAATAAGTGACAGTGTAAAAATAATAAAAATGGAAAAAATAAAGTGAAAGTGTAAAAATAAAATTTAAAAAATGAATAGAATAAAAATTAAAGTGACAGTGTAAAAATAATAAAATAATAATGGAAAAAAAAAGGGAAAGTGTGTAAAAATAAATAAAAAAAATTAATAATGGAATATAAACTAAATTGACAGTATAAAAAATAATAAAATAATAGAAAAATAAAGTGACAGTGTAAAAATCAAAAAATTATTCATGAAAAAAAGTGGCAGTGTAAAAATAATATACAAAAATTATTAATGGAATAAAAATAAAGTGACAGTGTAAAGATAAAATAATAATAACTGGAAAAAATAAAGTGACAGTGTAAAAATAAATAAAATTAATAATGGAATATAAATTAAAGTGACAGTGTAAAAATAATAAAATAAAATAATAATGGAAAAAAATAAAGTGAAAGTGTAAAAATCAAAAAATAATTCATGAAAGAAAAGTGGCAGTGTAAAAATAATATAGAAAAATTATTAATGGAATACAAATTAAAGTGACAGTGTAAAAATAATAAAATAATAATGGAAAAAAAAAGTGACAGTGTAAAAATAAATAAAAAAAATTAATAATGGAATATAAACTAAATTGACATATAAAAAATAATACTGAAATAAAATTAAACAACCCCTCCGTGACTTGTAAAAATCAAAAATTATTCATGAAAAAAACTGGCAGTGTAAAAATAAATTAAAAAAATATAATGGAATAAAAATAAAATTGACAGTGTAAAGATAAAAATACAAATAATTAGGGTGTCAATAAAGTTTAGACAGTGTAAAAATAAATAAAATTAATAATGGCTATAAATTAAAATGACAGTGTAAAAAAAATAAAATTCGGATGATCACCTAGTGGAAAAAAAATAAATATGTTTTAGTGAAAGTGTAAAAATCAAAAAATAATTCATGAAAAAAAAGTGGCAGTGTAAACACAATTAAAAAAATAATGGATTCAAAAATCCAAGAAGGAGAATGTAAAAATCAAACATGTATTCAGGTGAAAATAAAAAGTATGACAGTGTAAAAATAAATTAAAAAATTATTAATAATGGGAATAAAAAAATTCTAATTAAAAAAATGTCAATACATGAAAAAAAGGGAAGAGCGAGACTCCGTGCTTGGGGGGCAAACATCAATCGCCCACATGTCGAGGTATGGCCGCAGAAATACTGACTGCTTCGGGTGAGGGTCAGGAGGTGAGAGTGTTAGGGTGTCAGGCACGGGGCATTGTAACTCTGGGGTTAGGAGGTCCTCCCCCGCCCCGTGACTGCGCCGGTTCCCGCTGATTGCGATGATCACCAGCTGACAGTGAGGGCAGGATTGTGGTCCTTCACTGAGGCTGCGTCCCCCTCCCCCCCCCCCCGCCTGACACAGATTTTCGAGCGTTTGCGGCGTTCAGGAGGTGCAAGGGTGACGGCCACAGAGGTGCGATGGACGCAGGTGCGTGTAGTCTGAGGTGAAGGATTTCCGTCTCCGGTGAATTGGGGCAGAATTGCCCGAGGGCGAGGAGGTGCCGGGGGAACTACAAGGGCGAGGAAATCGGCGCGAGACACTGGTCCCCGACAGGGCAGGACTAGAAGGGAGAGAGAGAGACTGAGAGGAATGGGGAGGGGTGCCTCATGTCCGCCCCATTAGGAGGTGCGGGGGAGGGGTGGGGGTGCGAGGAGGTGGGCGGGAGGTGCGGGATCAGGCGGGATGAGGGCGAGGAGGTGTCGGGCGGGATGAGGGCGAGGAGGTGCGGGGCGTGGGAGGTGCGGGACGAGGGGTGCGGATGAGGGCGAGAGTGCTGCGGGGTGAGGGGGGTGCGGGATGAGGAGGTGAGGGCGAGGTGCGGGAGATGGGCGAGGGCGAGGAGGTGCGGGGTGAGGGCGAGGAGGTGCGGGGCTAGGAGGTGCAGGGTGAGGGCGAGGAGGTGCGGGGCGAGGAGGTGCGGGGTGAGGGCGAGGAGGTGCTGGGTGCGGGATGAGGGCGAGGAGGTGCGGGGGCGAGGGCGAGGAGGTGCGGGGCGAGGCGAGGCGGGGCGGGGCGAGGAGGTGCGGGGGGAGGGCGAGGAGGTGCGGGGGATGAGGGCGAGGAGGTGCGGGGGCGAGGAGGTGCGGGGAGTGCGGGAGGTGCGGGATGAGGTGCGGGGATGAGGGCGAGGTGCCGGGGTGAGGTTATAGTTGCGAGAGGTGCGGGGCGAGGAGGTGCGGGATGAGGGCGAGGTGCGGATCTCACTGGGGGTCTCGAGCAGCAGCTGCTGCGCACACAGATATCATCGGTTGCCGAGCAACTGTCACACTTCACCCCGCTCTCCTCACCTGGCTGCTGATGGATCTGCCTGGGGGCACCGGTACTCCGGTCACATGACGCCTCGCCTGGTCCCTGAACCATAACATTGGGGGATGGGAAGCCCGTTGTGAATTGCATTATCAGCAGGAGATGGATGAACTGCCACTGAATTCCAGGTGTTCCCGCAGTGAGCGACCCCAGGGAGTGTATCCATAGCAACAGCAGAGATAGAATAGTGGTAACCCATAGCAACACCAATCCAACTGCAGTCAACTGGAAAACTTAGTTGCTCCGGGTTACTACTTTCCATCCCTGTGCTGAGTTCCCGGGTCTGTACGCCCGCTGTGCATATTATGAGGGTTTCCCACCGTCCCTGTGCTGAGTTCCCGGGTCTGTACCCCCGCCGTGCCCATTATGAGGGGTTCCCACCATCCCTGTGCTGAGTTCCCGGTCTGTACCCCCGCCGTGCCCATTATGAGGGGTTCCCACCATCCCTGTGCTGAGTTCCCGGGTCTGTACCCCCGCCGTGCCCATTATGAGGGGTTCCCACCATCCCTGTGCTGAGTTCCCGGGTCTGTACCCCCGCCGTGCCCATTATGAGGGGTTCCCCACCATCCCTGTGCTGAGTTCCCGGGTCTGTACCCCCGCCGTGCCCATTATGAGGGGTTCCCACCATCCCTGTGCTGAGTTCCCGGGTCTGTACCCCCGCCGTGCCCATTATGAGGGGTTCCCACCATCCCTGTGCTGAGTTCCGGGTCTGTACCCCTGCCTGCCCATTATGAGGGGTTCCCACCATCCCTGTGATGCTGAGTTCCCGGGTCTGTACCCCCCGCCGTGCCGATTATGAGGGGTTCCCACCATCCCTGTGCTGAGTTCCCGGGTCTGTACCCCTGCCGTGCCCATTATGAGGGGTTCCCACCATCCCTGTGCTGAGTTCCCCCGGGTCTGTACCCCCGCCGTGCCGATTATGAGGGGTTCCCACCATCCCTGTGCTGAGTTCCTGGGTCTGTACCCCCGCCGTGCCCATTATGAGGGGTTCCCACCATCCCTGTGCTGAGTTCCGGGTCTGTACCCCCGCCGTGCCCATTATGAGGGGGTTCCCACCATCCCTGTGCTGAGTTCCCGGGTCTGTACCCCCGCCGTGCCCATTATGAGGGGGTCACCGCCGAGGACACGGTTGTTTTCTATGTTCCCGGATGACGGTGATGTGAGGATATGCAGACATGCAGCATTCTTCTGTAGTACATGGAATGGCGCGGCAGGTCACTGAAGTTCATCGCTGGGTGTGCAGAAACCACGAAGGACGTGTAAATTTGTCATATTTAAATAAAGTTTTTTTTTAAAAAAAAAAAAAAAACGCAAACCATATGATACGCTGACACGCCCATCACACTGATCCCGCCCCCTGTCACAATGAACTTTTTTTTTTTTTAGTGCAGCTAAATATTCCTTGGTGCTCCTCTGTGATGTCATCACTGGGGCGGGGCCAGGGACAGACAGGCTGGGGAGGAAAGGGCTAGATGATGCTGGGTGCCCCCCCCCCCAGCCAGAAAATGGGGCGGAGCTCTATCTGACTGGCTGCAGCTTCTAATGCACATAGTGTGTGCGGTGAGATCAGAGGAAGCACTCGCTACATTTATATATATCTGTATCTCTCTCGATACCCCCCCCCCCCCCCGTCTTCTATTTGGGGGGTCCTCATGCCACGTGGGAGCTTTCCCCACCCAATAAATCGCTCGTTTACAATCGTGGACATTAAAGTGGGTGTAAACCTTCCCGTGAGGTGACCCGCCTCGGGTGATACACCGAGATTAATCGATCGATCCGTCGTGGCATCGTCCCGGGAACTGCATGTGTGATAAAATCATTCTCGTACGGCTGATATGTGGGGGTGTCGGTCCGATTGGTTGGGTTGGTGTGTGGGAGGATTGGATGGGAAGGACAAGTGTTTGTACTGAAGATCCCCCGACGTAGATCGGCTCCGTGTCCTGGCCGGGGTCCCAGCAGTCGGGCCGGCTCATGTAATGGATGAGGTCCCTGTGATGAGGGATCGGGACTGGTAAGGCCAGTAATTGTCATCTCCAGGATGTGTCCGATCCGTGGCCTGTGTGGATTTGTGTTTATGGAACCCCGTGGTTTGGTGCCGACTGATCCCACTGTCCCTGTTCCTCCATATTGGATCAGTTGGGGGGGGGGGGGGGGGGTCGGTGCAGGCGGTGTCCCTCTGCCCGGGGGTCGGTGCAGGCGGCGTCCCTCTGCCCGGGGGTCGGTGCAGGCGGCGTCCCTCTGCCCGGGGGTCGGTGCAGGCGGCGTCCCTCTGCCCGGGGGTCGGTGCAGGCGGCGTCCCTCTGCCCGGGGTCGGTGCAGCAGGCGTCGGGGCCTCTGCCCGGGGGTCGGTGCAGCAGGCGGCGGGGGCCTCTGCCCGGGGGTCGGTGCAGCAGGCGGCGTCCCTCTTGCCCGGGGGTCGGTGCAGCAGGCGGCGGGGGGGACCTCTGCCCGGGGGTCGGTGCAGCAGGCGGCGTCCCTCTGCCCGGGGGTCGGTGCAGCAGGCGGCGGGGCCTCTGCCCGGGGGTCGGTGCAGCAGGCGGCGGGGCCTCTGCCCGGGGGGGTCGGTGCAGCAGGCGGCGTCCCTCTGCCCGGGGGTCGGTGCAGCAGGCGGCGGGGCCTCTGCCCGGGGGTCGGTGCAGCAGGCGGCGGGGCCTCTGCCCGGGGGTCGGTGCAGCAGGCGGCGGGGCCTCTGCCCGGGGGTCGGTGCAGCAGGCGGCGGGGCCTCTGCCCGGGGGTCGGTGCAGCAGGCGGCGGGGGGTCCGGCTGCCCGGGGGTCGGTGCAGCAGGCGGCGGGGCCTCTGCCCGGGGGTCGGTGCAGCAGGCGGCGGGGGGCCTCTGCCCGGGGGTCAGGTTGACTTCCACTTAGCCTCAGAGTTGACGTACCACTTCTTGTACGTAGAGTTATCCTCCGCCTTGGGTACGAATGGTGACCACCTTCAGTACATAGAGTGACATTCTGCCTCTGGGGTGCAGGCGGTGGCCCTCTTCCTCTGGGGTGCAGGCGGTGGCCCTCTTCCTCTGGGGTGCAGGCGGTGGCCCTCTTCCTCTGGGGTGCAGGCGGTGACCCTCTGCCTCTGGGGTGCAGTATGTAGAGTTATCCTCCACCTTGGTTACAGATGGTGACCATCTTCAATACATAGCGACCCTTTACCTCTGGGGTGCAGTACGTAGAGTTACCCGCACATTGTGTACGGATGGTGGCCCCTCCTTGGGTTTGAATGGTGACCACCTTCAGTACATAGAGTGTGACTGCGCCTCGGGGTGCAGGCAGTGGCCCTCTACCTCCTGGGGTGCAGTACGTAGTGTTACGCTCACCTTGGGTACGGATGGTGACCACCTTCAGTACATAGAGTGACTCTCCACCTCGGGGGGCAGGTGGTTGACTCTCACTTCCGGTATAGGTGGTGACCACCTCCAGTATGTAGAGTTACCCTCTGCCTCGGGTACATGGTACAGACTGTGGCTTTGGCTAAGTACATGTGGCCCCCCACCTTTGGCTAAGTACATGGAGTGACCCTCTAGAGGGCAGGCTGTGTGGCCCCCTCCACCTTCTGGCTGAGTACATGGAGTGTCCCTGTAGAGGGTGCAGGCTGTGGCCCTCCACCTTTGGCTGAGTACATGGAGTGTCCCTACATGGAGTACATGAGTGACCCTCTAGAGGGTGCAGGCTGTGGCCCTCCACCTTCTGGCTGAGTACATGGAGTGTCCCTGTAGAGGGTGCAGGCTGTGGCCCTCCACCTTCTGGCTGAGTACATGGAGTGTCCCTGTAGAGGGTGCAGGCTGTGGCCCTCCACCTTCTGGCTGAGTACATGGAGTGACCCTCTAGAGGGTGCAGGCTGTGGCCCTCCACCTTCTGGCTGAGTACATGGAGTGTCCCTGTAGAGGGTGCAGGCTGTGGCCCTCCACCTTCTGGCTGAGTACATGGAGAGTGTCCCTCTAGAATGGTGTCCCTGTAGAGGGTGCAGGCGGTGGCCCTCCACTTCCGATAACAGGACCTTGTTGGACCTCGCAGACCTCTCCCGTTTCTGACCATGTCCTCCCTCTTGTTTCAGGAATACATCTGCCCCCGATGTGACTCTGGATTTATCGAGGAGGTGACAGAAGACTCCAGGTAGGTGGCGGCTCCGTGGTAACTTACCTCTCGGGGGGAACGTCTCCTGAGCTCAGGTCTTCTCCCCGTACATCGGGATACGTTGTTTGTAGGTCACAGTGCCAGGAATCTGGCTGGATAAATTGGGGTACTGCTCACGTGACCCTCTAGGGAGGAGGGGCCCATTTCCTGACACCCACCCAATATCAGGCGTGAGCTCGGGGGCCCCTGGTCTCTCACGTGTTGGTTGCGGCGCCCCCTGTCTACAACCATGAGGATGCAGCTATTTATGGCCAGAAAGTTCTCCTTTTTTTTTCTGCACCCTCTTTGAGGACCTCCTCTGACCTCGAGACTGGACCTTGCCTGACCACTCTTGATTGGCTGGTAGGAAGGCTCTCTGTTGGACACAAGTAACTGAAGGTGGGGTACGGACCTCTGCAGAGAGACCGCTGCTTTTGACCACCCAGTCAGCTATACAATGCTCCATGCTGATTGGAGAGTTCTAGCTGGGAGGCGTGTCGGACCTCTGCGGAGAGACCTCTGCTTCCAGGAGGAGGGTCAGGTGTCCTCCTCTGGCCAATGCTGGCAGGGAAGAGGCTTTTCTACTCCTGAAGGAGTCGATCTCGGCCACCTTTGCACAGCTTTATGTTTCGGTGAATAGCTGATGGAAAGTGAAAGTTCAGTCGGGATCCAGGAAAGCACCGAGGAGGTTTTTTTTTTTGGCCGGTTGCTGGAAGTGTTTTCCGGGAATCCGGGAATTTCCGTCTCATTTTTTAACAAGTGGCAGTTGTGGGTGGGGAAGCCCTCGGGCTGGTCGTCATCTGACCCACTTTCACTTTCGCCTTCACTGAGGGGAATTCCGGTTGTCTGCTCTGTTATCTATGGATTGAGGTCAGGGGTCAGTATCTGTGTGGGGGGGGGGAGGGGCTGTGCGCATGTCAGGGTCGGTATCTGTGTGGGGGGGAGGGGCTGTGTGTCAGTATCTGGGGGGGGGGGGGGGGGGAGGGGGGGGGGGGGGCTGTGCATGTGTCAGGGGTCAGTATCTGGGGGGGAGGGGCTGTGCGTGTCCTGGGTCAGTATCTGTGGGGGGAGGGGTTGTGCGTGTGTCAGGATCTGTGGGGGGGAGGGGCTGTTCTCGTGTCGGGGTCAGTATCTGTGGGGGCTGTGCGTGTGTCGGGTCAGTGTGGGGGGGGGGAGGGGCTGTGCGTGTGTCAGGGGTCAGTATCTGTGAGGGGAGGGGCTGTGCGTGTCAGGGGTTAGTGTGGGGGGGGGGGGGGAGGGGCTGTGCGTGTGTCAGTGTCAGGGGTCAGTGTGGGGGAGGGGCTGTGCGCGTCAGGATCTGTGGGGGGGGCTGTGCGCATCTGTGGGGGGGGAGGGGCTGTGCACATCTGTGGTCAGTATCTGTGGGGGGGAGTGGCTGCGCATTTGTCAGGGGTCACTATCTGGGGGGGAGGGGCTGTGCGTGTGTCAGGGGTCAGTACCTGTGGGGGGGGGGGCTGTGCGTGTGTCAGGGGTCAGTACCTGTGGGTGGGGGAGGGGGCTGTGCGTGTGTCAGGGGTCAGTACCTGTGGGGGGAAAGGCTGTGCGTGTGTCAGGGCTCAGTACCTGTGGGGGGGAGGGGCTGTGCGTGTGTCAGGGGTCAGTACCTGTGGGTGGGGGGGAGGGGCTGTGCGTGTGTCAGGGGTCTGTCAGTACCTGTGGGTGGGGGAGGGGGCTGTGCGTGTGTCAGGGGTCAGTACCTGTGGGTGGGGGAGGGGCTGTGTGTGTGTCAGGGGTCAGTACCTGGGGGTGGGGGAGGGGCTGTGTGTGTGTCAGGGGTCAGTACCTGTGGGTGGGGGGGGCTGTGTGTGTGTGTCGGGTCAGTACCTGTGGGTGGGGGGGGGCTGGGGGTGTCTGCGTGTGTCAGGGCTCAGTACCTGTGGGGGGAGGGGCTGTGCGTGTGTCAGGGGTCAGTACCTGTGGGTGGGGGAGGGGGCTGTGCGTGTGTCAGGGGTCAGTACCTGTGGGGGGGAGGGGCTGTGCGTGTGTCAGGGGTCAGTACCTGTGGGTGGGGAGAGGGCTGTGCGTGTGTCAGGGGTCAGTACCTGTGGGTGGGGGAGGGGGCTGTGCGTGTGTCAGGGTGTCAGTACCTGTGGGGGGGAGGGGCTGTGCGTGTGTCAGGGGTCAGTACCTGTGGGGGGGAGGGGGAGTGTCAGGGGTCTGTGCGTGTGTCAGGGGCTCAGTACCTGTGGGTGGGGGAGGGGCTGTGCGTGTGTCAGGGGTCAGTACCTGTGGGTGGGGGGGGAGGGGCTGTGCGACTGTGTCAGGGGTCAGTACCTGTGTGGTGGGGGGGAGGGGCTGTGCGTGTGTCGGGGTCAGTACCCTGTGGGTGGGGGAGGGGCTGTGCGTGTGTCAGGGGGTCAGTACCTGTGGGGGGGAGGGGCTGTGCGTGTGTCAGGGGTCAGTACCTGTGGGGGGGAGGGGCTGTGCGTGTGTCAGGGGTCAGTACCTGTGGGTGGGGGAGGGGCTGTGCGTGTGTCAGGGGTCAGCTGAGTTGATAGGTGGTGGTAGAGATACATGACGCAGGCGTGTTTCTCTGATCTTTGCTCCGGGCGGAGTCCTCTCTGCGTGACTTTATCATGTTTTTTTTTCCTCCACCAGTTTCCTGGAGTCCGGGGGAAGCACGTTAGACGACAATGGCTCCTCGCATTTCGCTGAGGTAAGGGCGTTTTCCTCCTCCGAGGCGACGCTGTCGGGCGCGCGATCGCTGCTCCTCTTACAGCGTTTGTCAAGGCAAAGGTCCAAATGACATCACACATATACCATAGGGGGCAGCACATCGATATCTCGGGGCCCCTTCACACAGGCGTTTAGATGCGTGCAGGGTATGGTCACGTGTGCGTCCGAACGCAGCACTTTAGAGACCGATGGGGCCACAGGCACGGGAATGTGGTTGCATACGCGGCTAAATGCACCGCTGTAGGGATCACTGGGGCCGTATGCAGAGTGGCGCCCCCCAAGCGCTGCGTAGAAAAGAAGTAGAATGCAGCTGCGTCTAGGGGCCCCACGCATCTGCAGATTTTGCAGGCGCACATTCGTCGTTTTTGTCTGTGTCCCATTTTGGAGGAGTCCCTTCACTTCCTGTCTTTGAAAAAAAAAAAAATGGTGGATTGGAGAAGAGTGCCCAGTGTCCTCGTCTCACTTGGTGATTCTTCCGGTCGTTTATTGAAGATAAAAGCGTACAAACGGATCCAACGCGTTTCGGGGGAATTGCCTTCCCCCTTCTTCAGGGCTGCCGTGTAGAGAGAAAGATACGCGAGTAAAATTCATGTATTCAGGAATCTTTCCAGAACAGCCCCAATAGGGACAAAAGCAAATTGAGCCAGGCCCCTGACAATGGCAAACATAGGACGAAACGCGTAGGGCGGTGCCCTATTGAGCCAGGTCCCTGACAATGGCAAACGTAGGACGAAACGCGTAGGGCGGTGCCTATTGAGCCAGGTCCCTGACAATGGCAAATGTAGGATGAAACGCGTAGGGCGGTTGCCTATTGAGCCAGGTCCCTGACAATGGCAAACGTAGGACGAAACGCGTAGGTAGGCGCCTAAGGCGACGTTCCCAACAGCAACCACCTCAAAGTTGTTAAAAAGGTAGCAGCCCTAGACCTCACTGGGGCCTTCTCACCTTTCAACTACAATTGGGTAGAACCAAGCAATGCCTTCTATACCCTCCTCTCTGCAGGCAGCAGTACAGCGCTGTCTTCCACCAAGACTTGGCGTGCGTAAATCTGACAAGCTGTCGGCTGTCAGATGGAGGCGATCTGGCGGTTATGCAGCCACCAGATCACTTCTACTACAACCCCCCTCCCCACACACACACTGCGATGTGCGATCAAAGGGTTAACTGTGTGCTGTTTTACTAGGGAAATGCACAGCAGGGAAATACATATCAGCACAGCAGAGAAATACATATCAGCACAGCAGGGAAATGCATATCAGCACAGCAGAGAGAAATACATATCAGCACAGTAGGGAAATGCATATCAGCACAGCAGAGAAATGCATATCGGCACAGCAGGGAAGCATATCGGAAATGCATATCGGCACAGCAGGGAAATGCATATCGGCACAGCAGGGAAATGCATATCGGCACAGCAGGGAAATGCAAAGCACAGGAGAAATGCATATCAGCGCAGGGAAATGCACAGCACAGCAGGGAAATGCAAAGCAGGGAAATGCATATCGGCAGCAGGGAATGCATATCGGCACAGCAGGGAAATGCATATCGGTCAGCAGGAAATGCATATCGGCAAAGGGAAAAATGCATTATCGGCACAGCAGGGAAATGCAAAGCAGGGAAATGCATAAGCGGCACAGCAGGGAAATGCAAAGCAGGGAAATGCATAGCGGCACAGCGGGAAATGGCAGGGAAATGCAAAGCGCACAGGGGAAATGCATAAGCAGGAAATGCATAGCGGCACTTCAGGGAAATAAGCAGGATCCAGTGGGGAAAGCCTAGATTCTTGTGCTCATAGCTGGATCGCTGTGATGGTGCTCAGGTAAGTATTGGGGGGGGGGGGGGTCGGGGGGGGGGGGGGGGGGGGGGGGGGTAGGGGGGGGGGGGGGGTGGGTGGGGGGGGGGGGCAGCTGCACACAGAGAAGATTTTACAACCACTTTAACCGCCTCCCACCCGCCATATAAGGAAATGACGGACGGGCGGCGTCTCTTGTTCTGGGAGGACGTCATGTGACTTCCTCCCACTCTTAACTGCGCACGCGCGCCCCCGGGGGCCCACAGGGATTGGTGGTGCACTGTGTCAGTTCCGCCTCTCGGTGGTGCCATATATGAGAGTGCTGCCTTTCAGTGCCCATCAGTGCCGCCTATCATTGCCCATCATGGCCGCCTGTCAATGCCCACCAGTGCAGCCTATTAGTGCCTTTCATCATCAGTGCCGCCTACCAGTGCCTCCTCATCAGTGCCGCCTACCAGTGCCCATACCAGTGCCAGCCTACCAGTGCCTCCTCATCAGTGCCGCCTACCAGTGCCATCCTCATCAGTGCCCGCCTACCAGTGCCTCCTCATCAGTGCCGCCTACCAGTGCCTCCTCATCAGTGCCGCCTACCAGTGCCTCCTCATCAGTGCCGCCTACCAGTGCAGAGTCCTCATCAGTGCCGCCTACCAGTGCCTCCTCATCAGTGCCCGCCTACCAGTGCCCTCCTCATCAGCGCACATCAGTGAGGAGAAAAAAATTACTTATTTACAAAATTTTCAGTCTTTTTTTTAGTTTAGCAAAAAATAAGCCCCCCGCCCCCCCCCCCCGAGGTGATTGAATCCCACCAAAAGAAAGCTCTGTCTGTCTCAAAAAATGATACAAATGTCATACGGGTACAGTGTAGCACGACCGCGCAATTGTCATTCAAAGTGCGACAGCGCTGAAAATTTTCCTGCGCAGGGGGGGGGGGGGGGTGACAGTGCCCGGCAGGCGAGGGGTTAAGGTGGGAACAGCGCCGGGTTTCTCGACTTCCTGAAACATTTTCCGCCGCAGTAATCCTTCGCCTATAACCCGCACTGCGTTCTCCCCCCCCCCCCCCCCCCCCCGCGCGGGGGCCCCCCCCCGATGAGGGCTCGTGTTACCTGCGGGGAGCGAGGCGGACAGATGGCATCCAGGAAACGCTCAGCGCCGCGTCATCTACTTCATAATTAAAGAACAAAGTGCAGCTCAGCAGACACTCGGGAGCTCCGCCCACATATCCGCGCCTGCCGCGCAGCTTCCATCAGATTCTCAGCGGGATCCACCCAGATTGTGGGGGCTGGGGGGGGGGGGGGGGGGGATAGATCATCTCTATAACCAATGAGGAGCCTGCAGCGGGCGTGTCTGGGAGTCCCCTCTCCTGTAGCTCACAAAGAGGGGTTCCCGAATCAAGAGAGAAGGATGGGCTGGGTACTGCGGTGGGATTTCCCTCACTTCCCTGTTTTGGCTAC
Source organism: Staurois parvus (assembly GCA_951230385.1). NCBI lineage: Eukaryota > Metazoa > Chordata > Amphibia > Anura > Ranidae > Staurois > Staurois parvus. The sequence goes on along the minus strand of CATNWA010002478.1, from coordinate 554 downwards.
GGGACAGGAAGTGAAGAGAAGTCTCTCCCAATGGGACACAAAAAAAAACCTGATGGGGGTTTTAACCCTCCCTTACTCCATCCAAAATAAAACCGAGGTTTTGCCTGTTGGTTGTACTTTACGCTTTTTGTTTTGTGTTCAGCTTTGGGACCATCTAGATCACACGATGTTCTTCCCCCGACTTCCGACATTTCCTGAGCAGCAGCTCGCTGGACCAAGAGGGCCGAGACAGCGAGCGGCGCAAACCAGTCCCACCCGGACATCAGGGTGAACGCGCCGGCCTCCCAGGCAGCCAATGACGAGGTACCGATCCCCCCGCCGGTCAGCTCCCGGCCTGACCGTTCCCCCCCGCCATCGAAGGGTGAGTCGAAAATAACTGTCCGCAGTCTCCTGATCATCCCCTGTACTGTCCGCAGTCTCTGATCATCCCCTGTACTGTCCGCAGTCTCTGATCATCCCCTGTACTGTCCGCAGTCTCTGTTTCATCCTCCTGTACTGTCCGCAGTTCTCTGGTCATACTCCTGTACTGTCGGCAGTTCTCTGATCATCACCTG
>CATNWA010002476.1:0-22998 GCA_951230385.1 Staurois parvus | reverse complement strand
TGAGGCCCGTAATCTGCCAGCATCCTATGACAAAATGGAACCCAGCAGCAGTGTGAGGAGACCTGAAAGTGGCACATGGCAGAGTGTGGCGATGGAGACAGCAGCAATGGGAGGCCGTACAGGGACCCATGAGACACTGTGGACCTGGCAGCAGCGTGAGGAGGCGGTACAGGGGCCCATGGCAGATTAGGGGCCTGGCCGCAGCAATGTGAGGCCCGTAATCTGCCAGCACCCTATGACAAAATGGAACCCAGCAGCAGTGTGAGGACACCTGAAAGTGGCACATGGCAGAGTGTGGCGATGGAGACAGCAGCAATGGGAGGCCGTACAGGGACCCATGAGACACTGTGGACCTGGCAGCAGCATGAGGAGGCGGTACAGGGGCCCATGGCAGATTAGGGGCCTGGCCGCAGCAATGGGAGGCCCGTAATCTGCCAGCATCCTATGACAAAATGGAACCCAGCAGCAGTGTGAGGAGACCTGAAAGTGGCACATGGCAGAGTGTGGCGATGGAGACAGCAGCAATGGGAGGCCGTACAGGGACCCATGAGACACTGTGGACCTGGCAGCAGCATGAGGAGGCGGTACAGGGGCCCATGGCAGATTAGGGGCCTGGCCGCAGCAATGGGAGGCCCGTAATCTGCCAGCACCCTATGACAAAATGGAACCCAGCAGCAGTGTGAGGAGACCTGAAAGTGGCACATGGCAGAGTGTGGCGATGGAGACAGCAGCAATGGGAGGCCGTACAGGGACCCATGAGACACTGTGGACCTGGCAGCAGCATGAGGAGGCGGTACAGGGGCCCATGGCAGATTAGGGGCCTGGCAGCAGCAATGGGAGGCCCGTAATCTGCCAGCATCCTATGACAAAATGGAACCCAGCAGCAGTGTGAGGAGACCTGAAAGTGGCACATGGCAGAGTGTGGCGATGGAGACAGCAGCAATGGGAGGCCGTACAGGGACCCATGAGACACTCTGGACCTGGCAGCAGCATGAGGAGGCGGTACAGGGGCCCATGGCAGATTAGGGGCCTGGCAGCAGCAATGGGAGACGCCCGTAATCTGCCAGCAACCTATGACAAAATGGAACCCAGAAGCAGTGTGAGGAGACCTGAAAGTGGCACATGGCAGAGTGTGGCGATGGAGACAGCAGCAATGGGAAGGCAGTACAGGGACCCATGACACACTGTGGACCTGGCAGCAGCATGAGGAGGCGGTACAGGGGCCCATGGCAGATTACAGGCCTGGCAGCAGCAATGGGAGGCCCGTAATCTGCCAGCACCTATGACAAAATGGAACAAAAGTGTGAGGAGACCTGAAAGTGGCACATGGCAGAGTGTGAGGAGACCTGAAAGTGGCACATGGCATGACACACTGTGGACCTGGCAGCAGCATGAGGAGGCGGTACAGGGGCCCATGGCAGATTAGGGGCCTGGCAGCAGCAATGGGAGGCCCGTAATCTGCCAGCACTCTATGACAAAATGGAACACACAGCAGTGTGAGGAGCACATGGTGAGGAGAGACCTGAAAGTGGCACATGGCATGTCACACTGTGGACCTGGCAGCAGCACCTGAGGAGGCGGTACAGGGGCCCATGCAGATTAGGGGCCTGGCCTCAGAATAGGAGGTTCGTAATCTGCCAGCAATCCTATCACAAAATGGAACACAGCAGCAGTGTGAGGAGACCTGAAAGTGGCACATGGAATGACACACTGTGGACCTGGGACAGGCAGCAGCATGAGGAGGCGGTACAGGGGCCCATGGCAGATTAGGGGCCTGGCCGCAGCTATGGGAGGCCCGTAATCTGCCAGCATCCTATGACAAAATGGAACACAGCAGCAGTGTGAGGAGACCTGAAAGTGGCACATGGCAGAGTGTGGCGATGGAGACAGCAGCAATGGGAGGCCGTACAGGGACCCATGAGACACTGTGGACCTTGGCAGCAGCATGAGGAGGCGGTACAGGGGCCCATGGCAGATTAGGGGCCTGGCAGCAGCTATGGGAGGCCCGTAATCTGCCAGCATCCTATGACAAAATGGAACCCAGCAGCAGTGTGAGGAGACCTGAAAGTGGCACATGGCAGAGTGTGGCGATGGAGACAGCAGCAATGGGAGGCGGTACAGGGACCCATGAGACACTGTGGACCTGGCAGCAGCATGAGGAGGCGGTACAGGGGCCCATGGCAGATTAGGGGCCTGGCAGCAGCTATGGGAGGCCCGTAATCTGCCAGCATCCCTATGACAAAATGGAACCCAGCAGGAGTGTGAGGAGACCTGAAAGTGGCACATGTTTGGGGCATGATTCATGGCGGATTTAGTCAGTTGTGTCAGGAACTGGTGGTTTGAAATCCAGACTAATCCACGCCTGATTCATTTTCACAAACGTGAGTCTCTCCACACTTTGGGTGGACAGTCGTGTCCTCCGCGGAGTTACAATACCTCCTGCCGCACTAAACACGCGCTCCGATGCCACGCTACTGGCCGGCATGACAGCCTTTCAAGGGCAAATTCAGCTAGTTGGGGCCAAAGGTCAAGTTTCGTTGCCCAGTAGTCAAGGGGATTGTCTACCTCGGTTGGCAGGGTGCTGTCCAAGTAGGCCCAAGCCTGTTGTTTGAGCTCCTGCTCCAGGTCCACCTGATGCTGCTGCTGCTGCGGCTGGTTAGTAGTTTCCTCACTGCGCTGGTGAAGAAAGCTACTCATCATCGACTGCAGACTGAGGCAGCCGCTGCTGGTGGAGCTGCCACTGCTCCTACCACCCCACCCCTCCCCTGCTGCCATGGCAGCGGAACGCGAGCGCACAGGCACAGGGCCCACAGTGTCTGAGGATGGACGTTGGCGCAGAAAGGCAGAGACCAACTGACTACATAGGTGGTTTTTATAGTACGTTATTTTGGCCTCCCTCTCAGCAGCAGGTGTGAAAAAGGCCACCATTTTGGAACGGTAGCGAGGGTCCAACAAGGTGGACAGCCAAAAGTCATCCCTCTGTCTGATGGTTATTATTCGGCTGTCGCTACGCAAGCAAGCGAGCATGCTATGGGCCATTTGTGCCAAGGAATGCGAGGGACTCCCTGCCTCCATCTCCACAGCATACTGCCACGGTGCGTCTGGGTCCTCTGTCTCCTCCTCCTCCTCCTCCTCTCTACCAGATGCTCCTGCTCCTCCACTCCTGTCCGCTGAGTGGAAAAACCACCCATTTCACACTCAATAATTCCTGAGCACCAATGTCCTCCTCTACCTCCTCCTCTTCTTCCTGTCCTGCCCCCACAGGGGTCATGTGGCGTTGAGATCTGTGCGCCACGTCTACCGCACCCTGACCAGCCATTGTTAACAGCATTTGTTCCAGGACGTGCAACAGAGGAATGACGTCGTTCATCCCATAGTCCTGCCGACTCACGAATAGCGTGGCCTCCTCAAAGGGCCTGAGCAAGCGGCAGGTGTCACGCATGAGCTGCCAATGGCTGACATCGAAGTTACACAGGGGAGTACCTTTATCCGCTTGTAACATCAGGAAATCGGTGATGGCCTTTCGCTGCTCGTAAAGGCGGTCTAACATGTGTAGGGTTGAATTCCACCTTGTTGCAACGTCGCAGATCAGGCGATGCTGTGGAATTTCGTTCTGCCGCTGCAGCTCAAGGAGGGTGTGCTTTGCGGTGTAGGAATGGCTGAAATGCATGCAAAGTTTACGTGACATTTTAAGGATGTCTTGCAGTGGGATGGTGGATTTTAGGAACCGCTTGACAACCAGATTGAACACGTGAGCCATGCATGGCGCATGGCACAACCTTCCTTGACGCAGAGCAGACACCATGTTCTTTCCGTTGTCGGTCAACATGGTTCCGATTTTCAGTTTGCGCGCGGAGACAGCCATCTGTCGATTTCTCTCTGTTCATTACACTCAGAAGTTCCTCCCCTGTGTGACTACGTTCGCCAAGGCATACCAGGTGCAGCACAGCGTGACACCGTTGCGCCCTGCACATGTGATATGCCGGTTGGGTAATGGGACTTGGCACACGGGGGGTGGCGGCTGAGGACACGGCGGAAGAAGAGGTGGTAGAGGCGGACATCTTTTTGCTGGACCAAGGACGTGCAAACGTGGAGGCAAAAGCGTCGTGACCTGTCCAAGTTGCTGGTGCGGCTGTGCCGGCACCACGTTCACCCAGTGGGCCGTAAAATGACATGTACTGTCCCTGACCGTAGTTACAGCTCCACACGTCGGCGCTGCCGTGCACTTTGGCAGAGACCGACATGCTCAAAAGACTGGCCCACCATCTCTTCTACATGTGAATGCAGGGCTGGCACTGCCTTTTTGGCGAAGAAATGCCGGCTTGGCACTCTCCACCGCGGCGCGGCACAAGCCATCATTTCTCGGAAAAAGGTGCTGAGTCCACCACTTGGAAAGGGAGGGACTGCAGCACCAGCAACTTGGACAGGAGGACGTTCAGCTTTTGCACCGTTGGGTGCGTGCTCGCAAACTGTTGTCTCTTGGAAACGGATTCCAAAAAAGACTGCTGACGGAATCCGTGAAGAGGAGTAGCAGGAGAAGGAGCATCTGAACGAGCGGAACAACTCCCAACGAGCGACAACTCCCCTCAGCAGAGGTGTTGGAGCCTTGACTGGCTGATAGAGGGCGATTGACGTCGGGTGACGGAGCAAGTAACGGAGCGGGTGATGGAGCGGGGGTGGGGCAGGCAGAACCGCCGTATCTTTTTATCACGGTTTTCCCAGGCCACCGAAATGGCGACGCTGCATATGCTGACGCAACGCTGTAGTCCCAACATGGGCCCCCTGGCCACGCTTGACTTTCTGGCCACATAGTCGACATACGGCTACGTTTACTTCCTCGGGCGGCTTGACGAAAAATTGCCACACCGCCGAGTAGGAAACTTTGCCCCCGCTACTCCTCACTGGCTGACTGCTACTCCTCCGTGCACACCGGCACCACTACTGGCCGTGGTGGTAGGCTGCAGTGGAGCTGGTGCTCTACTCCGTGGCCGTTTGCCTCCACTGACACTGCTGCGACCCTGCTGCCTCCTGGGCAACCCACCGACTGTTTTGCTCGCTGCCAAGCTGGCACCCTCTTCTCCTGATGATGCGGAAGAAATTGCCTGATGACGACGAGGCTGCCAAGTGCGATCAGCCTCATCATCATCAATTAGGGTCTCCGCCTCACTACTAGCCCCCTCGGCTGCGTGTGGGGGTCAGGAGACAGACCTGTCTCTAGACCGGCTACCGAGCCACTCTCTCTCGCCAGTACTTCTTCGCCTGGCTGCTGAAGAGGCGGATGTCTCCCCCCGTTCCTGACCGCCCTCTGTTAGCTCTCTTCCTCACTGTACAGTGGGGGGCTGAGCCCACAGCATGCGATACTTCGCTTGGTGAGGGAACAGCAAAGGACAGGGGCAGGTAGAGGACACGTGTTTCAGTGGGCTTGCTCCCGGGCCATGCCCAAACTAACGGTTGTGTCTGACGTACCCACCGACCGTTGGCTGCAGGTGTCAGAGGTGACCTGGGAAGAGGAAGACGACTGAGCCAACCAATCGATGACGGCAGGGTTGTCGGTGGAGACACGACTGCTGGATGACACCGGGAGCACTGGCCTCTGGCTGCGACTAGTGCTGCCTCGACCCCTTCCTGCTGCTGCCACGTCTGCTCGCTCCTAAAACATTACCTCCTCTGCCACTCCTCTGCATGTTGTCTTACATACTCTTTAATTCAACGATTATGTGTCCCTGAGTAACAATTCTGTGTCCCTGAGTAACAATTCTGTCCTGAGTAACAATTCTGTGTCCCTGAGTAACAATTCTGTGTCCCTCAGTAACAATTCTGTGTCCCCCTGAGTAACAATTCTGTCCCTGTCCTGTGTCCCTGAGTAACAATTCTGTGTCTGTGTCCCTGAGTAACAATTCTGTGTCTGTCCCTCAGTAACAATTCTGTGTCCCTGAGTAACAATTCTGTGTCCCTGAGTAACAATTCTGTGTCCCTGAGTAACAATTCTGTGTCCCTCAGTAACAATTCTGTGTCTGTCCCTGAGTAACAATTCTGTGTCCCTCAGTAACAATTCTGTGTCTGTCCCTGAGTAACAGTTCTGTGTCCCTGAGTAACAGTTCTGTGTCCCTGAGTAACAGTTCTGTGTCCCTGAGTAACAATTCTGTGTCCCTGAGTAACAATTCTGTGTCCCTCAGTAACAATTCTGTGTCCCTCAGTAACAATTCTGTGTCCCTCAGTAACAATTCTGTGTCTGTAACAATTCTGTGTCCCTGAGTAACAATTCTGTGTCTGTCCCTGAGTAACAATTCTGTGTCCCTCAGTAACAATTCTGTGTCCCTCAGTAACAATTCTGTGTCTGTCCCTGAGTAACAATTCTGTGTCCCTGAGTAACAATTCTGTGTCCCTGAGTAACAGTTTCTCTGTCCCTGAGTAACAGTTCTGTGTCCCTGAGTAACAATTCTGTGTCCCTGAGTAACAATTCTGTGTCCCTCAGTAACAATTCTGTGTCCCTCAGTAACAATTCTGTGTCCCTCAGTAACAATTCTGTGTGTGTCCCTGAGTAACAATTTCTGTGTCCCTGAGTAACAATTCTGTGTCCCTGAGTAACAATTCTGTGTCCCTGAGTAAACAATTCTGTGTCCCTCAGTAACAATTCTGTGTCCCTGAGTAACAATTCTGTGTCCCTGAGTAACAATTCTGTGTCTGTCCCTGAGTAACAATTCTGTGTCCCTGAGTAACAATTCTGTGTCCCTCAGTAACAATTCTGTGTCCCTCAGTAACAATTCTGTGTCCCTGAGTAACAATTCTGTGTCTGTCCCTGAGTAACAATTCTGTGTGTCCCTGAGTAACAATTTCTGTGTCCCCTGAGTAACAATTCTGTGTCCCTCAGTAGTAACTGCTTTGTCTGTCTGTAACAATTCTGTCCCTGAGTAACAATTCTGTGTCCCTGAGTAACAATTCTGTGTCCCTCAGTAACAATTCTGTGTCCCTCAGTAACAATTCTGTGTCCCTGAGTAACAATTCTGTGTCCCTCAGTAACAATTCTGTGTCCCTCAGTAACAATTCTGTGTCCCTCAGTAACAATTCTGTGTCTGTCCCTGAATAACAATTCTGTGTCCCTCAGTAAATTCTGTGTCTGTCCCTGAGTAACAATTCTGTGTCCCTGAGTAACAATTCAGTTGTGTCCCTGAGTAACAATTCTGTGTCCCTCAGAGTAACAATTCTGTGTCCCTCAGTAACAATTCTGTGTCCCTCAGTAACAATTCTGTGTCCCTCAGTAACAATTCTGTGTCCCTCAGTAACAATTCTGTAACAATTCTGTGTCTGTCCCTGTGTAACAATTCTGTGTCTGTCCCTGAGTAACAATTCTGTGTCTGTCCCTGAGTAACAATTCTGTGTCTGTCCCTGAGTAACAATTCTGTGTCCCTCAGTAACAATTCTGTGTCCCTCAGTAACAATTCTGTGTCCCTCAGTAACAATTCTGTGTCTGTCCCTGAGTAACAATTCAGTGTCTGTCCCTGAGTAACAATTCTGTGTCTGTCCCTGAGTAACAATTCTGTGTCTGTCCCTGAGTAACAATTCTGTGTCTGTCCCTGAGTAACAATTCTGTGTCCCTCAGTAACAATTCTGTGTCCCTCAGTAACAATTCTGTGTCCCTCAGTAACAATTCTGTGTCTGTCCCTGAGTAACAATTCTGTGTCTCTAAGTAACATTTCTGTGGCCCTAAGTAACGGTTCTGTGTCCCTAAGTAACGATTCTGTGGCCCTAAGTAACGTTTCTGTGGCCCTAAGTAACAATTCTGTGGCCCTAAGTAACGTTTCTGTGGCCGTAAGTAAACGTTTCTGTGGCCCTAAGTAACGTTTCTGTGGCCCTAAGTAACGGTTCTGTGGCCTAAGTAACGTTTCTGTGGCCCTAAGTAACATTTCTGTGTCCCTAAGTAACGTTTCTGTGTCCCTAACTCTCTCCCTCAATACAGCCAGTTCTGCCTCTCTTGAATGACCGGAGGCAAATGGAGAATTCTAAAATGGCCGCCATTTATAGCTCGACCATTACACAGTGCTGGCTGGCTGGCTGCTGATTGGCTAATGCGATCACATGTCATGAATGAATGCATTATGGGTCAGCGCGCCTTGTCTGCGCGCCTTCCCAGACATCCCCGCTCCGTCGCCGCACATGTCGCCGCCATTTTAGGAAAAATTACGATTCGCGCATCCGAAGTATGCTAATTTTCGGATTCGGCGCGAATCGAAATTTTTCTAATATTCGAAACGAATTCCACTTCGCCTAGTTCGATTCGCTCATCTCTATTTATGATCTCTATATTTATATATATCTCTAGAATCACTTGTTATTGTGGACTTTGATTCACCTGGGGTGGTTACCCAGGAAGTCTCTACATCCATCATGCTGGTATGACAGCCAAGCTACTGAGAAGGTAATTAAAGTACTAGGTTACTTATGCATGGGGCAGCTAAGGTGTGATCTATGTGCTATTTAAGCTTTTTTATCATCATATTTTTCTGTTCCAGTTTCCAGTTACCAGGAAGTTATCCTACATATCCTGGCTTATACCAAGAATACATCTGAAAAATACATGGCTAATCTAAATACAAGATTGAATTATATGGAAATCTAGGACTATATAACTAGAGAATACTCCATTGCCCTATATGGTTCCCTATGTGCCAAAAATCACCCAGAAATGAAGACGCCAAGTGCTTTTAAATGATTTTATTTGTTTGATATGTTCACCGTGCTTATGCTTAACCTCCTTATGATCTATGTGATCAAATAAAGTACTTTTTGTAACTACTAAACTTACATTACTCCGCGTGGATTTCTAAGTAACCACTTTTCTTTTGTGGTGTTGCTCTTGTCACACTACCATATTTTCTATTATGTATTTTCCGGTTTATAAATCCACACTTTTATGATAAGTGAGTCGGAGATAATACTAGGACACAATCTATTTGTGTTATTTCAGGTGGCTTTTTCTGTTCTATTTTTGTGATATAACAGCTTCAACTCTTCTGGGAAGGCTGTCCACAAGGTTTAGAAGTGTGTCTATGGGAATGTTTGACCATTCTTCCAAAAGCACATTTGTGAGGTCAGGCCCTGATGTCGGACGAGAAGGCCTGGCTTGCAGTCTCTGCTCTAATTCATCACAAAGGTGTTCTATCGGGTTGAGGTCAGGACTCTGTGCAGGCCAGTCAAGTTCCTCCACCCCAAACTCTCTCATCCATGGCTTTATGGACCTTGCTTTGTGCACTGGTTCACAGTCATGTTGGAACAGGAAGGGGACATTCCCAAACTGTTCCCACAAAATTGGGAGCATGAATTTGTCCAAAATGTCTTGGTATGCTGACGCCTTAAGAGTTCCCTTCACTGGAACTAGGGGGCCAAGCCCAACCCCTGAAAAACAACCCTACACCATAATCCCCCCTCCACCAAACTTTACACTTGGCACAATGCAGTCAGGCAAAAATTGTTCTCCTGGCAACTGCCAAACCCAGACACATCTATCAGATTGTCAAACAGAGAAGCGTGATTCATCACTTCAAAGAACACGTCTCCACTGCTCTAGAGTCTAGTGGCGGCGTGCTTTACACCACTGTATCTGACTCTTTGCATTGCACTTGGTGATGTAAGGCTTGGATGCAGCTGCTCCGCCATAGAAACCCATTCCATGAAGCTCTCTATGCACTTGTGTTGTGCTAATCTGAAGGCCACACGAAGTTTGGAGGTCTTTAGCTATTGACTCTGCAGACAGTTGGCAACTTCTGTGCGCTTCAGCATGCTCTGACACTGTGTCTTTTTTTGTGGCCTACCACTTCATGGCTGAGTTGCGGTTTTTCCCAGTCGCTTCCACTTTGTTATAATACCACTAACATTGCTAATATTTTAGTACAAGGAGATTATATGGATGGATTTATTGCACAGAGATGGCAATAAGAGCTCCTGAGAGCGACCCATCCTTTCACAAATGTTTGTAGAAGCAGTCTGCATGCCTAGTTACTTGATTTTTTACATCTGTGGTCATGGAGGTGATTGGAACACCTGAATCCACTGATTTGGAGGGGTGTCCCAATACTTCTGTCAAAATAGTGTAAGAATGATACATTTGTGTCACCGATAAATCTTGAATAATGGCTGAATGGCTCAGATAACTGCAGTAAATTGAGAAATTACAACTGGAAGGATGTCTTGAGTTACCTTGCATGTTCCTGGTAACACTACGTACGCTGAAATGTGTATTTATCTTCTAGTACATTGTATGGTGTTATACACCAATTTGTTTTTTTGATGCATTTGTGTTTATTTCAATGGAGAGCACATCTGGATAAAAGTGGCTAAAGGGTTAGTACTTCTGCCTGACAGTGCTAGGGTTCGTTTGGTTCGAATCCCAACCATAGTACCACCTGCCTGGAGTTTGCATGTTCTCCCTGTGCCTGCGTGGGTTTCCTCCGGGTACTCTGGTTTCCTCCAACACTCCAAAGATATGCTGGTAGGTTAGTTGGATCCTGTCTAAATTGGCCCTAGTATGTGTATGTATGATTGTGAGTTAGGGACCTTAGATTTTATGCCCCTTGAGGGTTAGGGACTGATGTGAATGTAATATATATATGTAAAGCGCTGCGTAAATTGACAGCACTATATTAGTAGCTGTAATAAATAATAAAAAAATAAATCTGTGATTCCAGCCTGAAATTGTATTTCTTTCATCTCCATTCACGTCTACATTGGGGTAAGCTCAGGTTTGGTTATTACTTGCAGTGTTAATCACATTGACCTGATGTGGCCATTTTCAATGTGATGTCACAGACATCCCCACCCCTTTGTTTTACATGCAGCTGCGAGGTGGGGAAAGCACTGGCTGCAGTTGATTGGGCGGGATTGACAGCTTCCTTCTGGGTTTAGTCTGCCCAAGTTAGAACCAAACCCGTGCTCATCCCTACTATACACCAGGGCTTATAGTGGACCCCCCACCTTAATAAAACTTATTATTTTAAATGGTTAGTTTACCTTTTTATAGAAATAAAATGAGTTCACAACACCCCCTCCACCCCAAACCCCGCTGCACTTAGCTCCTTTCCCGACTAACTTGTGCTGCCCATGCAAGCGTTATAGTTTCAGTGTAGTGGTATAAAGTTTGCAACAGCAAGCAGCCATTGGTCTGCACCAGCATGTGACCATGCTCTCCTAGCCCTCTTTGTGCAGGGACTGACTGCTTGAAGAACGAAGGAAGCACAAGAGTGCGTTTTAATGCCTGGACCTCTACATCAGCTAGCATAGTCAGTGGAAGATCATTCTGGAAGAAGCTAAGTGCATGGGGTGGGGTGGGGAGATGTTCTGAGTTAGTTCATGTTTTTCATTTTTTATGATAAGGTGAAGTAACCCTTTAAAATAATTAAACTTGGTAATAGTTATTTGCATTTATCTTCCCTGCAGTCTCCATGGTCTGTTCCTCCCCAATTGGAAGAGAATGTTACCAGTAGTTGACCTTTTCCTTTTTCTGTGCCAGCTCACTGGTGACATCTGCTTCTGATCTCAGAAATGCACCATATGACATCTGGCCCAGTTTGCTCTTAAAGAACAACAAATCTCACCAGATCTCATATTGGCGACATATGGGACATCGATCAACACTGGTGACATAGTCTTCTCTGTAGGCAACGGTGATGCCTGGCATTCAGCCTGTAATACTGACACTCAGTGGCTGAATATCTCCTTGCCATGGGAACTCTGCCATACTGAAGCCTCTATCTGCTCAACCCAGCTCTGATGAAGAAGGGAGCACCCTTCAAAACGTGTTAGCCTTCACCCCCCCCTTTTGGATTTACCTGTAACCCTGTTTGGATTATGGTTACTTATGCCTGTTATACCATCACTTTGTGAGTATATTTCCTTAATAATAAAATTAGTCACTATTTATTGAGGTAATGCGCAAGGTTTGTGCGCTCTTTCTTTCATCTTCTTCTACAGTTTTATTAAGCTTCCCCAGCTTCATGATAGAGCTGCACAACCTCTGATCACCAGCGGCTGAACACACAACACGCTGCTTGTTACTAACGCCCGTTTGATCTGAGTCTCTGAGCGCAAGAGATAATGGATCTTTGGCATGTTCGGATGTGCCAAAGGGCTCCGCCTAGCCTTCGGGTTCTGGCAGAGCCCTTAGTTACATCTGCATATGCTCAGGAAATTGACTGCAGAAGTGCAAACATGAGTTTTAAGTATTCCAATAGTTGCCTTTGCACATGAATTTGCAGCACAAAAAAGGTGGCAGGGCAATGGAGATTTAAGCCGGCCATGCATGGATCGAAATTTGGCCAGTTCAGCAGGAATCGGACAAATTTCAATCCATGTATATAGTCCGGCTGGTTGTATGTAAGCTGTTCTATCTATTGACTTGTGTACAACCAGCCTGTTGGAAATTTTCTCTCAATCAGTGCCACCAGCTATAGGTTGGTGGATATCTATTTACTCAGGCAACCTCATCTGTTTTATTGTAACAAAAATGTGCATACTTTATTGCATTTTGTTGCCCTAACATTCACCTTTTACTGAAATTTTGCATTTCCTAGACCTTTGCAGTAATATTTGTGTGACATATAGAACTAGAACTATCAATATTTTATTATCTAGGGTGTCTGCTTTCAGAAAAAACATAATGTTTGGGGGTTTTGTGTAATCTTCAGGCCTTTAAATGATTTTTTTTTAGACATGCAAAAAAAAGCAAAAAACGGCTCTGACAGGGAAAGGACTAAAGGTGTACAGCAGGGGTCTACAAACTATGGCCCATGGGATGGATACAGCCAGCTAAAGCCGTTTGTCTGGCCAGCCGAGAAAAAAAAAACAAAACCGGACTGGCAAATAGCTAAGCTGCTCACTGGGTCCTCGGCTGCGAGGACCCAGCAAGCAGCAGCCTGGAAGTCCCTGATTTGACCTTCTGCAGCCAGAGGAGCAACAGGAGAGGAGGAGAGCCCACCAGGCACCAGGTACAATACATTGCCGTGTCCAGTGCATTGCCGTGTCCAGTGTGTCAGTGTACAGTGCATGGCGGTGCCAAGTGAATTACAGAGTACAGTGCATTGTGGTGTCCAGTGCATTACAGAGTACAGTGCATTTTAAATATTGTATTGTTTTTTTCCTGTTTTTTTTGCACTACAAATAAGATATGTGCAGTGTGCATAGGAATGTGTTCCTATTTTTTTTCAAACTATAGTCCCGGCCCACCAACAGTGTGAAGGTCCGTGAACTGTCCCGTTTAAAACGTTTGAGGACCCCTGGTGTAGAAGCTGGGCTTTTTGCATTGTATTGTAATGAAGACAGACTTAGCAGAGGCTTTCAAATGTTCAAAAATCCTTGCAGTCAGCCTTGACACCTCCTGTGAACCAACTAAACAGGGTCTCCAAACTTTCTAAGCAAAGGGTAAGTTTACTGTCCTTCAGACTTTAGGGGTTGGACCGGAAAATGTCCTGGCTTCCGTGAGAATAAACAATGCCCCATTTTTGGTGTTAGTGAGAGGAATTGGGTCCCATTGATGGTGTCATTGGGAGAAATTGTGCCCCATCAATGGTGTCATTGGGCTCCATTCTTGGTATCATTGGGATGAACTGTGCCCAACGTTGGTGTCAGTGGATTAAATAGTGCCCCAAGGGCCAAATAAAAGCAAGCGAAGGGCCGCAGTTTGGAGACCACTGATCTAAAAGATAAAAAATGTTCAAAAATATATTATATATTTTTTAGGGATGCTGTGTGAATGGGAACACATACTGTAAATATATAGTGTGGGTGACTAAAATTTGGCTGCCAAAGTATAAAATAAACAAGCAGATGTCTTTTTCCACTGTGAGTCAGTGAGAGGTATTTGCCCCTGCATGCCCAGTCAGTTTGTGGATCCTGGAGTATCTTCAATACAGTTCGGAAAATAAACCAGTTTCTACATTTTATTTATCTAAATGACCATAATGTGATTGTGGACCAATAATAATTATAGCTGCCAATATTAATTGCTGCTGAGTGTAAGTTTTAGGTAGGAAATGCTTCTATTAGCTTGCCTTTTTCTCAAAAGTTAGAGTTTAGAGTAGAACCTGGGAATATCTATGTAGACATTACTAGTAGCACATTGTCAGAACTGTGCTGAACAAGTCAGGATATTCCATTACCCAACACATACCAACCCATGCATGCTAAAGGTTTGCTTTTTTATAAGTGAAGCTCTGCTCTTTTTCCCTGCATTGTGTGTTGTCCCCTGTTCTGCAGAAGACTTGCATCTCCAAACATGTTGTTGGTGTGCTATTCCTCTTATGTGGAATATCATTAAGGCAAATTTAAAGGGTAACTCCACTTTCTTACCTTTTCAATCTGCAATGCTGTAAATTTCTGTAAAATGCAAAGCAATATGGCTAGTGGGAAGGAAGTGGGTCTGAAAACATACTGTACATATAAATTCAGCTGCCTGTATTTATGAACCCTCCTAATATGCATATTTTTCACAGTAAATTACCCAGGCATGTGATCGGTTTCTTTGAGGCCATTTTGACTCAACACCATGCATTTGTTAGTGCTTTGCAGATCTATTTATTTCAAAATCTCACCCAATGCACTAAAGCACCTGCATTGCAGTGCAGCATATTACACTACTGTGAGTTTACATTCCCAAAAAGGGTCAGGAGCAGTTTCCAGTGCGCTTGGGTGTGTTGGCAACGCATTCAAAATATACATAGCTTCCCTAACATAATGCACAAGTCCAGATGGCTCTAATTTTAAAGTGTATCTAAACTCAAGACAAGGGAGAGGCTCAGATAATAATCACTGCGGTTTTAGTGCTATTGACAGGCTGTATTAAATCTGTAATGTTTTACCTTAATCATAGAGTACAGGATACAGAGTGAGTATTCATTAGACTCTGTGTTATAGGCTGATACCTTCATTTACTTTCAGTGGCAAAGCTTTTGAGGACATGCTTGCTGGACACCTCCCCTTTAACCCTACCCCACTTTGTGTGTCATTAGATGGTGGACCTTTTCTCCATTACAGATGAATCATTCTTTGCCAAACTAGTTTATTATTTTTGGATTATTCACTGTCTAATACCACAATAGGAGTACTTTTTCCAAATCCGTGCATCCTTCGTAAAACCTTAGGTGTACCCAGACCCCCATGCCATGGGGATGACCTGTAATGTTGCTTCCAGCCACTTGGTCCTTCATGGGTAATGCACCCTCTGCACTTTGCACAATGCGTGTAGCTAGCTGCAGGGTGCTATACAAGTCCGGGGGTTGTTGACCATTCCTATAGAACCCATAACTCTGAAGACCCCTTAGGTTTATACCCACCCCGATGGACACAAGTTGGACCCTTATTTACAGGCTGTATGCTTATATATGTAATGTTTTATTTCTCTTTGTAGTTGTGTTTGTTTGTTTTTTGGTATGTTGTTCTTTTTTGTTTATGTTGTTTTTGTTTTGTAGTTTGATTTTTTTTTTTGTTTTGTTGTGATTGTTTTTTTTTGTTCTTTTGTTTTGTTTGTGTTTTTTTTTGTAGTTATTTTTTAAGGTGCAGACAATGTAATAGGTTGGCTGTAGGCAGGAGAAAGGACTTTATTCTTTTTTTTTTTTTTAAGATATTTTTATTGGTTTTCAACACAAAAACTACAAAAAGGTACAAAAGCAAGGTTCAACGAGTAATGCTGTGATCAAACAAAAACACCAAAAAAGCTCACATTGTTATTACATTTGCATTCACATTAAAGCATACAAACCAACTGAATGAATGTACTCCAAGGAAACAAGATCCTTATACATTTACTGTATCTAAACACAGAAAATCTCACTCAAGGACAATGGTCTCTTAGAGGACAAAGTAAGGGATTGGAAAGACCAATTGTCCTATAATTTGTCGGAGACTTTGGGGGTTTTCTTGAACCTGGGTTTTACTAGACCTTAGAGTTAATTCAATACAAGGGGTGGGAATAATTACATGCTTAGCCAAGAGGGTGGATCGTGGGTCGACCCCAACCCTTCCAAAGGGAAAAGGATCGTTTCTTAGCATAAAAGTAAATATCCGTAGCCCAAACGTTTGGGTCTTGTGAAAGAACAAGATCCCGAATATCCCAAAAGAAAATTTTTTTTTATGTACATTTTGAGGGATATTTAAAGGGGCCCCCTCCCCCCAAAATTTTTAGGATATCAGGGCAAAAACCCGAAACCAAAAGCAGGAAAACGGCCCCTTTTTTCCAAAACGCTCTTTAAAACCCAAACCATTTTAGGTAATAAACCCTTTTTTATAAAACTGGGCAGTTGTTTAAAATTTGGGAAAAGGATAAAAATTTTTGTTGGAATTTTTTCTTTAAAAAAAAAATACATGAATTTGGAACCCGTCTGCCTCCCCCCAAAATGGTTTGTCCCCTTGAAAAACCCCTCTGCCTTGGCAACCGAATCTAGGGTTGGAGTTTCCCGTATCAGAGCAGAAAAATGAGATTAATTTTTTGGGGAGGTTGTCCCATTTAAATTTTTTAAGGGGGTAATCTTTTTAAAAAAGGGTTTTCTAAAATTTCCCAAAATTTCATGGCACTGCATGTAATAAAAAAAAAAGTAGTAGAGGGGTAAATCAAAACTCCCCTCTCAATTGTTGGGAAAGTCTTAAAACCCCCGGGGGAGTAAACAATTGACAAAGATATCTGATTCCTCTAGAGCACGAGTGTCAAAATGGCGGCCCTTTCCCGTGTTGGGCAAACCCAAAAATCCATTTAGGCAATTTTCAAGATTGGGCAGTTACAAGTATGATCCAAAAGGGGAGGGGATGATGGGCTTGTTTTTTTGCAACCCGTGGGGGATGTTTGACTCCCTGTCTAGAGCGTGGTTTTTTAACCTTTTTTGTGCAAAGGCACACTTTTTTTCATGAAAAAAAATTCCCAGGGCCCCAAACCCACCCTTAGGTTAAAAGTTAAAAAATTTTTCCTTGGGGGCCTAAAATTGACTTTATTTTAAAGTAAATTTTCTTTAATAGGGAAACAAAACCCCAAAAAAAATTTTTTTTATTTACTTTATTAAAAATAATAAAAATTTTTTATAATTGTTTTTATTTTTTGTTTACTTACTCAGTGCGAAACCTTGGGGCCCGTTTTTGGCCCGGAAAAAACAAAGTGTTATTCTGGAGGAAAACGAAGAAAAACACACACGTGCTCTTTTGGGCAACCGCTTCCCGTCTCTTTTTGTCTTTAGGTTTTTTTTAGCAAACAGGCTTTAAAAGTATCTCACCCCGTATGTAGTGGGGAAAAAAGGGAGCCAAAGTCAAAAAGCTTTGTTTGCCAGAAGGGGAATTTCCCTTTGGGGTATCCAAACCAAAAAATGTCCAAAGGTAGTTTAGCAAAAACTTAGCTTGAATCCCCCCGATTTTGTTAAAATTTAGTTAGTAAAAACCCTGCTCCTGTAAAGTCATGGGCCTTTTTCCACCAAATGAGGGTGAGCTATAAGGGTCCCCAAACCCGTAAGGATTCAGTGGGAGACTGAAAAGAAATAAAATGAACAAAATTCTCTTTAGAGTTTTTTAAAAGTTTAAAATATTATCTCACCAGGCAGCAAATGTGAACACCCCTTTCCATTGGGTTGGTGAGTGTGAAAAATTTCAAGATTGAATTTTCCCCGTGTTGGGTGCCCGAGTTGCACCCTTTTAACGGAATCCATTTATTTTTTTCTGTACTTGTAAGCAGTTTTTTATTTTTGGCCTTTATTGTGTGTTCAGCTCATTTTAGATGATGAAAAAATTTTGCCAGGGGATGAAGCCTTGCCCCCCCACTCAAACACTTGCAAGCAGTTTGGTTTAAACTGGGCCCCTCATTTGTCGAAAAAAACTTTTTAAATTCCTCCTGCAGTCATACACACGAACCAAGCCTTTTCCCCGCGACAACCCCCGGACCTCCATATGAAACGGCCCGGTTTTATGCTTCGCTCCCATCTCCTCCCCAAAAACCCGGGAAACATGGGGCTTTTCCCGGGTCGTGGGCTTTACAAAGTTTAAAATGCGACAAAATTTATCCAAACAGGAAAATTGGTCTGTGGTAAAGGGCTTTTGGGTACGGGGCTCATGGTGTAAAAAAACAATGGGTAAAAAAATCACCCTCTGGATTTCTTTTTCCCTTTACTCTGCTTACAAAACCTTTTGGTGCGACCCCACCTTGGGGGTGCAGCTCCATCGGTGAGAAATTGTGCATTTTTTTTTTCCCCCTTTAAATCCCCCCTTGTTCAAGGTATTCTGATGTTTACCCGAAAAAAAAATTTTTCTCTGTTGTTTTTTTTGGCAATGCTTTTCAAAAAAAAAAGTTTTCTCTAATTGCATCACCCTCCACCAAAAACGCCATTGGCCAAGAGTTAAGATGTCCAAAGATATCGTAGGGTCGTTTAAGTTGCAATGCAAAATTTTTCACTGATAAGGAAACTTTTCCCAAAAAAAAAACTTTCCCATGTTGCAGGGGCAAAGTCATTAATACGTCGGAAATTGTGTTGTTTGGGGAGGAGGGGCTTTTTGTCTATTTCCTTTTTGCTGCTTCAGGGCGGGCAAATTTCCCCTTTCCAAAAGCTTTTTCAGGGGGGGAAGTATTAATGTTCTGCCCAAGTGGGGCGACCTTTTTTTTACTTATTTTATGTTCAGCAACTTGATAAATGGGTTTAAAAGCTCTTTATTTACCTTTGTGGTTTTTTCAAAGAAAGTTGTGTTTCTCTGTGTTTTTCACGCAGGTGTGAACAAAAAAGTCCGCATTTTTGTTTTTAACGAAGGGTGTTTGTTTGGAGTTTGGGGTTTTTAAGGGTTTACTTGGGCCATGCAGGGTTAAACTTTTCACCAAAACCAACACGTGGAGTTGGTTTGTTTGATCTCCGGTGAAATTAAAACCAAAAGAAATTAGCTTTGCTATTTGCCCTTTTGCCCGAGAAATTTCCCTTTAGCTAACCATCTTTTTCTTTCTTTGATCCCCCCTCAAAACTTGGGCTTTTACTGGCCCCCCGAATTTTGTTCGAGGTTTAGGTTTTTTTCCTTTTCAAAAAAATTTTTCCATCACTGCAGTATCTGTTTGTCTATGTCATCCCGTACTTTTTGCGTTGTCTCCCCAGATAGCCCCGTCCCTCACATCAGGGACTCCAACAAAATCCTTCAGTCAGCGCTCTTCTGTCCCGTTCCTCCAGATCCATCATCAGGCTCTTTGTGCTGGGTCCGCGGGTAATCCTCCCGAGTCCAGATCCTTCGGGGCTTTTTGCGCATTTGGCGAAAATTTCTGCAATGTCTTCTCCCGTCAGGTGTAAAAAGTGACACCGGGAGTATTTATAGTGTAAATGCGCTATGGCTCACAAATAGGGCCAAACATTAGGGAATTTATGTTTTGGGCTATTTGTGAGCCCAAGGCCCCTTTTTTCGGATTTAAAATGGAAATTTTTTCCCCGCCACCCGGGCAATTATTTTCACGGCAAAAAGTGTGCCGCCCGGGACATGGGGTTTAAAAACGCTGCTCAAAAGGTCATCGCTGGGGGTCCCGGCCCGGGAAGTTCTTGCAAAGTGGGAATAAGCCACAAAGGGTTTTTTTGGGGACACGATCCAAAGGAGGCTTTAAATATTTTTTGACAGACAACATTTAAACAAGGAGAAGGATGTGCGTGGGAATGTAGTCCCAAAGGGCGGGACGGGGCACCTGGCCCCGAAAAAACGAAATTATGCAGGGTTTCCAGGATAAAAAGCGATAGCCCCCTTCGGGTTTGTGTCAAGCTTAGCAGAAGTGGGGAACAAGTAATTAGGGTATATAAAACCTTTTGTGATGCCAGGTAATATAGAAAAGAATTTTGGGGGAAGGGCCCAGTCCCCAAAGAGTGGGGGTAGCCCAAAAACCCCCTTTTGCCTTTTTGGGGGGGGGGGCATGGTTCCAGAAAAAATCCCAGTAAAAAATGGCATCAATTTTTTTAAAAATAGGGATTTAGGTATTTTGCAAAGGGCAAAACAACAGTTTTGGAAGATAAATCACCCCCATTTCCGCTCTAGAAAGGGGGCCCCAGGGTTGGCAGTACAATTTTTTCACCCAAAATCTTTGCTGACCCCAGTTCCCGTGGCCCCCCTTGAGCATTTTACGAAAACATCCCAGAAACGGGACATAAAAATTTCCCGGGGGGTATTTTTTAAAGGGGCCTCCCACTCCGTAGGGGGGGTCAACAGTTCCCAAATTTTTAAATTTTTTAATAATCAGAAATTACCCTGATGCACACTCTCCTGAAACACCCCGTCCTAAAACCACTGCGGATTAAATGCCACTTTGTAGACCCAGTGGCGGAAGGGAGGAGGCCCATGGAGGGGCATGATGGAATACCCCTGGAAAATACCAACTGCCGGCCACAAGAAGCTGGCACCAAAGCGAGGCCCATATCAAGACTGACATAGTATTAAAGGAATCAATGGAGGAGTACTGGCGAGCATCAGGGTGTTTCCCCCGCCTATTTCAGAAAGACCGTATACTGGCCCTAATAGGAGCGACTATATTTTTATCCCCCCCCAAGGGGTCAAAGCACGATTAAGATTGACTGAAGGGACCAGGGGGAAGAGTAAAGTCAAAGGGACAATTTAGTCGGAGATCTGGAGGAAGGGAGGGGGAATTAAAATTGACTAATGTAAACATAGTAAAAAATCTGGATGGTAAGGACCCAATCTCGGTTTGGGATTTTAGTTTTCCTGGATAAAATCACTGGGGGGGATTTTTAGGTACAGAGCCCCAAGGAGTAGGAGTATGGGTAGAGGGGAAAGGGCCTAGCTACCCAAATGATGCTTAAGAAACAGAATTTTGGACCCAAATTTAAAAAGGGGTTTCCCGGGACAGAAATATTGGTCTATTTTTTTTTAAAAAAAGGAACACCGTGACGTTTTGGGGTGAGTTAAACCCCTCTAGTTTTAAAAAAAAAAAATCAAAAAAATCGTAGAAACATCACAGAATCTGTGAGGGACCCCCTAGCGGCCCCACAGCACCAGGTCGGGCTGCCCAGAGCGCGGGTCTAAGCCCCGGGGGTATTTTTTACCAAGCCCCTGATGGTGGGGATGGTTTGGGATACCCCGAGACCAGGTCGCAACTATTTGGGAAACCCCTGTCGGGGGTGGGGGTGTTCCCAGGGGCTCAACCCAGGGAGAGCCAGATATGAGGAGGTCGGGTGACCCCGATGGGATGGATGGAGGGCTGAGCAAGTGCGAAGTAGAGGGCCCAGCGGTAAAAGTAAGGACGGGTTGGTACAAGGGGGACAGAAATTGTCGGTCACACGCCAGGTCAGAAAAGCGGGCAATTAAAGAGGGGATTCAGAGAGAGGTCGGCAAGCAAGGGTCTAAGCAGGGAAATCAGCAGGTCAAGAACAATAGGGTCAAATAATTACTAGGGCAGGTTCAGATTCACAGGATACAGGAAGCCGAAGGCACTGAATGACGCTCAGGGCCATTTAAATATCCCGCCCCGCGCGCCACTGGTGCCCGCGGGGGGCCGCGGGTTTTATGCGCTCGCGAACTCTAACGCCCCGGCCCCACCCGGACCCAGTGCCCGGTGTCCCCGCACAGGGCGGGGCACGGCGCGCTGGGGGGATCGCGGCGGGATCGAGGAGATCCCTGACAGAATACAGGGTAACCCCCGTAATACGTACATTCATACGCCAGACCGAAAACTGTGGAGAAAAGACATGTAAGCTAACAAAAGAAAACAACACTTGCCCGTTCCCAACAGAGAACTTCCAAAACCCCCCCCTTGCCCCCCCGTTTTTTTCCATCCCAATTGAGAGTTAAAATCCCATTAAAACTCTGAACACCCAGGGCCTGCCACTAACCATCGGAAGGTATTAAAAAAATTTCGGATGGCTCTTTGCATTAAAAGGGGCAAATCCTCTAAAAGGGTAGAGAGAGTTCCTGAGGCAGGAAAAAAAAAAACAAAAGTGGGCAGCCCTTCTTTTACAAAAGGGAATGCAGTGGGGGCAGAGGCACCGGAACCCAATTTGAGGGGGTGAAAAAATAGGGTAAAAAAGTTGAAAAAAGGGGGGTTGGGCAAGGAGAGTTGATGGGTCAACGTCAACATGCCGGGGTTCCCGGGCTCAAACGGTCATCCAGCCAAGACATCCCCTCCTTTGGAGTAGTATAAAAATGAGCTTTCACACATGAATAATGCGAAAATTTGTGGAAAGAGATAGATATTTTCAAGTTAAAGACCGAAGGCTGCTTTAACAGTGGGATTTAAGAAGCGCTTACATTGTACATCTGCAGAAAAATCTGGATAAACAGAAATGGTAGCCCCTTGTACTTAAGTGTCCCTTTCCCTGGCCTATGGGGATAAAAACTTTTATTGAAAGTTTAGGGGTTTTGCAATCATGGAACGGGGGGGAGGCGAAGGGGGGTAGGGCGGTGGTGTACGAGGGACGCCATCAAAATGGGAGGGTCATATGCAACTCCAAAGGGCCCTTCAGCCAGGGGGAAGAAAAATTTCAGGAGTGAGCCCTGAGTGTTCAGGAAACCCCAAATATTAGGGTTTTTTCTGCGGGAACGATTTTCTAAACCGCCAGTTGGGTCATGAGAGCTGCCTTTTCATCACTGCCCAATGCACTGACGCGTCAAACGTTTGGGGAATTCTTACAGAGAAGTGCGGGTTTTTTAGCCACCTCCGTTCTCTCCCCCAAAATTTTGTACATCTTGTTTTTTCAAAAAAAATCCCAAAAGGAGGTCTCTATTAGTAGTTAAGGAGTTCTTGCACATGTATGGCCCGCTTAACCTAGATAATGTAGGGTTTAGATGCTTGCTAAAAAGTATCCCCCCCAGTATCAAAAAGCGCAGGGGACCCGGGAAAGGAGAGGTCTGCAGGCAGAGCAGAGAGCTCAGGGAAAGAAGCACTCAGGATCCAGCAGGGACGCAGGAGGCAGCAGGTCATGGGTCAGGGCCATCTTGCCTGTGAAACGGGGGCCAGCTTTTCCCTCAAGAGGGATCTTTGCCCCCCGATTTTTTTGTTTTTAAAATTTTTTTAAA
>CATNWA010002475.1:0-23030 GCA_951230385.1 Staurois parvus | reverse complement strand
CATTTTCCAATAATGCTGAATATTGTGTAGCTCTATTACTACACCTCAAAACAAAAATATAGGTGTAGCGAATAAATGATAAAATAAATGAATGATAATACAAATTAATATATATGCTGAAAAAAAACTCATCCGAATATAATAAAATAAATGAATGTTCACATAAAAAGTTCACATACGAAACTATATAGAGTTTATGTAAAAAATATATATCCCAGGGTAAATTTCTGCAGCAGATTAACTTGTGACTCCAACCAATAGGTAAAGTGCGCACTCACTGGAAGCACATGGATAATGCGCATGTAATATAAATCCTCAAGGTAAAACAGGATAATCCGATGGACTTTTCCTCTATGGTGCAGTCATCAAGCCTTTGGGAGTAGTATAAAGAATCTGCTGGATCCAGAGGTCCCCTTAGGATTGGATAGGTGCTCAGACTGAGTACAGGGCTCCTTTTCCTCTGGTCATGCTTGTAACTCTGGGGTAACCTGTGGGCTTAATAACTCCATGAAGGAGCCACAAAACAGGTGCCCATAGTGTATTATACTCAATTAAATTTTATTTTAATAACAGTAAACAGGTAGGGTATAGTATCATATATACAAGGTGTACTAACCCTCAGTTAAAATGGCCACCAACGGCGGTGATGTCACGTGCTGTCTGGTTCCTCCTGAGGCCTTTCGTGCTATGGCACTTCTTCAGAAGGAGAACCGACAGCCATGACTGGATGGATTGTACATATATAGGGTAAATGGCACGTGCGCACTACGCCGCCATTTTGTCGGAGTCCAACGCAGTGCGCAAGCGCAACTCCGAATCCGCCATTTTGCCATGGATCAGAAGATCTATTGAGTTGCTGTGAATAGGAGACTGCTAATCTGAAGCAGTGAACGATTGTTCTGGGTGAGAAGAACGATTATAATGATACAAACACAAATGCAGCTGAAAAGCAGCAATTTAAATATGGGAAAAAAGAATGCAAACCCCAATTTAGAAAGAAATATGAAGTGTTACTAAACCAGATAAATAAACACTGCAGCATGTATATACTAATAAAGTAATCAGAGCAGTGAATGTCATTCTGGGTAAGAGGAACGAGCTGATAACCAGCACTAAAAAATGGGAAAAAAGGAGAATGAAAATCCCACTTGGAAATAAATATGAGGTGTTGCTAAAAACTAATACACTAAATAAACACACCAGGGTGAATGCACTAATAGAGTACCCCGTCCATAGCAAATAATAGGTATACATAAAATTAATCATTGATACAGCAGTATAAAAACAATAATATGACATAAAAATATATAAATATATATGCCAAAATGATGCCGTTGTATAATAAAGAGTAGTGTAAAATTGGTAAAACATAACATGCAAAGAAAGATAGTTCAAGCCGTGATTTGTCATAATTGTGATGATTATGGCTTATAGCTCATGAAAACCCCAAATCCACAATCTCCGAAAATTAGAATATTGTGAAAAGGTGCAATATTCTCAGCTCAAAGTGTCCCACTCTAATCAGCTAATTAAGCCATAACACCTGAAAAGGGTTCCTGAGCCTTTAAATGGTCTCTCAGTCTGGTTCAGTAGGAATCACAATCATGAGAAAGACTGCTGACCTTACAGTTGTGCAGAAAACCATCATTGACACCCTCCATAAGGAGGGAAAGCCTCAAAAGGTAATTGCAAAAGAAGCTGGATGTTCCCAAAGTGCTGTATCAAAGCACATTAAGCTATGTGGAAGGGAAAAGTGTGGAAGAAAAAAAGGTGCACAAGCAGCAGGGATGACCGCAGCCTGGAGAGGATTGTCAGGAAAAGGCCATTTAAAAGTGTTGGGGAATTTCACAAGGAGTGGACTGAGACTGGAGTCAGTGCATCAAGAGCCACCACACACATACGGATCCTGGACATGGGCTTCAAATGTCATACTTCTCTTGTCAAGCCACCCCTGAACAACAAACGTCAGAAGCGTCTTACTTAGGCTAAAGAAAAACAGACCTGGTCTTTTGCTCAGTGGTCCAAAGTCCTCTTTTCTGATGAGAGCAACTTTTGCATCTAATTTTGGAAACCAAGGACCCAGAGTATGGAGGAAGAATAGAGAGGCACACACTGCAAGATGCTTGAAGTCCAGTGTGAAGTTTCCACACTCTGTGTTCATTTGGGAAGCCATGTCATCTGCTGGTGTTGGTCCACTGTGCTTCATTAAGTCCAGGGTCAACGCAGCCGTCTACCAGGAGATTTTGGAGCACTTCATGCTTCCTTCCACAGACGAGCTTTATGGGGATGCTGACTTCATTTTCCAGCAGAACTTGGCACCTGGCCACACTGCCAAAAGCACCAAAACCTGGTTCAATGACCATGGGATTACTGTGCTTGATTGGCCAGCAAACTCGCCTGACCTGAACCCCATAGAGAATCTATGCTGCATTGCCAAGAGAAAGATGAGAGACATGAGACCGAACAATGCAGAAGAGCTGAAGGCACCTATTAAAGCATCCTGGTCTTCCATAACACCTCAGCAGTGCCACAGGCTGATAGCTTCCATGCCACGCCGCATTGAGGCAGTAATTGCTGCAAAAGGGGCCCAAACCAAGTACTGAGTACATATGCATGCTTATATTTTTCAGAGGTCCGATATTGTTCTATGTACAATCCTTGTTTTATTGATTGCATGTAATATTCTAATTTTCTGAGATTGTGGATTTGGGGTTTTCATGAGCTGTAAGCCATAATCATCACAATTATGACAAATCACAGCTTGAACTATCTTGCTTTGCATGTAATGAGTCTATATCATATATTAGTTTCACCTTTTAAATTGCATTACTGAAATAAATTAACTTTTGCACGATATTCTAATTTTTTCGAGTTTCATCTGTATAAAGAGGATTACTGTGTCCCAGGATCCAGACATACAGGGGACCCCCACCATTTCTCCCCCCAGTGTGGCCTACTATACCATTGCAACAGCAGCTTTTGGGAGAGGAGGTAGACATGAGGGCCAAGCAGGGTGCTGAGAGGGAGACTGATGGCATTGAGCAGGAGTAGCCTACTTTAGTAGCTGTGCGACTGTCAGAGATCTCAAGGTCCGCCGTGGCACACAGGTCTGCGCATGCGCAGAATACCAGTGCGCACCAGCATGAGGGCGCTAAGACATAGGCGACCACGGCAACAATCGTGGCCGCGCATGCGCACTCGTGCACGCGGACGCGCGCCCTGGCACCAATGACAGCGCAGGGCCCACTATTTAAATCGATCCCTTGCATGCTCAAATTGCTGTAAGGTCTTGTTTCTGTTGTTCCTGCTCGTTCTGTTCCGGAGATTGCCTTGTTGCCAACCTAGCCTGACCCTGATTGCTGTTGACCGTCTCCTGCCCTGACCCCTGGCTCGTCTTGACTTCTCTTCTACCTGTTCCTGATTATCTGACCTCCTGCTGCTGAACCTGGCCCGTGACCCGATTACTCTCTGCCTACTGCTCTTTACCGTTTTGCCTCCGCTGTTACCGACCTGGCCTGCTCGACTTCGCTATCTCTCCACGGTGTCATCCGTCCATCCATCCTGCATTTGATTCCATCCACTACTGCCCAGATCTGCTCCACCTTTTCACAGCAGGCTTTTATCCGCTACATGCCACTGGTGGTTACCCCTACCCCAGCTGGGTGTACTCAGGGACTGCGACCGGGTCTCAGCCTGCTCCAAGTCCATCCCCACCATCAGGGGCTCTGGTGAACAAGCAGACTGAGGCTTAGACTCTGCGCCCTGGGGAATCCCAGCCTGTGGATCTCTAGAGTCACCGCCAGTCGGTACCTGACAGCGACACTGTACTGCATATGTACACTCTGTGAAGGAGCAAGTGGGGGGTTTAAGAGAAGAAGTGAACTTTCTCAGACATGACATTCAGAAGATACAGTAAGAGAAAAGATCACAGCTGTGGAGAGTCGCAAGAGTGATTTAGAAGATACAGTAAGTTCCCCCCATTGCTCTCTGATACCCGTTCCACAGCATGTTTGGCTACGGCTAATAATGTCAGAATGGATGATCTTGGAAATTGTCTGCGACGCAATAATGTGCGTATTGTAGGCCTTCCTGAACGTACTGAGGGCAGTAATCCCACACAATTCATTGAAGCCTGGCTACTTGAGATGTTTGGCAAAGAAGCATTCTCTCCTCTATTTGCAGTAGAAAGGGCACATCGCACCCCTACTCATCCATTGCCTGTAGGACAACCACCCAGGCCTATTCTGGTATGTCTCCTTAATTACAATGATCATGAAATCATACTACATCTAGCAAGGGAACGAGCTGACATTCAATTTAATGGAGCCAAAATTTCCTTTTATCCTGACTGCTCTGCGGAGATACAACAAAAAATAATTACATTTCTTGAGATTAAAGGCTGCCTCCGGAATGTCCAACTGACGTATGCCATGCTGTATCCTGCACGCGTGTAAATCATTGCCAATAATCAATCACACTTCTTTGACTCTGCTACTGCAGCCTCAGATTGGGTGGACATGCATGAAGCTCAACTGCATTGTCACCCACGCAACCCAGATAATTAACTCCTGCTATCATAATCCTACTGTTATTCGTGGATCCCTGATATGCTTTGTTCTTACCTCACCGGGAAGTGAAATTTATGGACTGCCGCACTACTGAGCTCTGATTCTGTTTGCTGTTAACAGTGTGTGCTAATACTACTATTTGAGTGGCAGTTACCAATATCCGATTTAACCTACTCGCACTTGGAGGTTGGTGGCCTGTCCCGAGTAGATATGCGAGCTGTTGGTTCACCAATTGTTTTTTGGACTTGTTTGTTAGGCAATGTTGTGCCTCAGTTTCTCACGGGGTGTGTGTATTGATACATAAAGCCATACCCTACCAGTGTGAAACTGATTCAGAGGGTAGATTTATATTCTTGTTTTGTACAATATATTCAGTTATCTGCATATTAGCGGTGGTTTATGTGCCACCTCCCTTTTCCACTACTATTATGAGGCGAAGTGTAGAGTTTTTGCTGGATAAGCCCAATGTACCGCTGTTTGTATTGGGCGATTTTAATGGGTACCTGGACCCTATTTTGGATAAGCACCCCCCAGCTGTTGCAGGTTCCTGGGAAAGGGGGACTGCTCTTAGTCATTTTTTGACTAAGGTAGGCTGGGTGAATTGCTGGCAGATACGGTACCCTTCTACCCATCAGTTCTCCTGTTTCTCCAAAACCCATGGTACCCTATCCCGTATAGATCTATGTGTTGCCAAATCATTAGCAGTTTCCCTTGTCAAAAAGATTACTTATAGCTCAAGACGTGTGTCTGATCATTCACCCTTAGTGGTCTAGCTATATATTAGGCCTGGGTCGTTCCTCCCTCGGGCCCCATGGAAGTTAAATGCCTTCTGGTTGAAATGTATTCCTTCTCATGATTCGGTGACACAACAGTTTGATAATGTTTTCCAACATAATGACCTTTACACTGACCCTTTACTTATTTGGGATGCATTTAAAGCATTCCTCCTAGGAGTATTTATGTCCGAAATTTCCTCAATTAAAACTAAAACGAGGATGTTTGAGGCCCAGGTCACCCACCAAGCACAACTAATGGAGTGTACTTATATAGATGAGCCCACTGAATCTAATAAGCAGACATGGTTGTCAGCGCAGGAGTTTCTGCTGCGCCTGAATAATTCACATGCTGAGAAACGATGTTTCTTTGCCAGACAATCATTGTATGAGGAAGGTGAGCAGACAGGACACTTGTTGGCAAAACTGATTCAAACTCAACGTTCAGTGCAACCAATTGGGTCGTTGATTACTTCAACGGGTAAATTGGTAAATCCCCATCTGAGATTATGGAAGTTCACTATTACACTAATCTCTACACTCTCCTCATTTACACCAGAGGCTCTAGATGAATATGTTCGGGATACTCCTTACTCCTACTCATAAATCCTATTTAGACTCTCCTATTACAATACTGTAGATGAGCTTGTTAAGGCAACCAATCTGTTCCCTAATAGCAAGGCTCTGGGGGGATGGGGGGCGATATCACAATGAAGGTATATAAAATGTATGCTGAATCCATGCTACCGAAACGCTTAACGGTGCCTTTGACAACCTATGATAGGGGCTCTCTGCCTGCCTCTATGAACAAAGCCACAGTGCTTTGCTACTTAAGCCGGAAAAGGTGGCTACCAACCCTAACTCCTGTAGACCTATATCCCTATTACAGTCTGATGTAAAGATTCGGGCCAAAGTATTAGCACTTTGATTAAATAAAATTATCATCACTATAGTAAACCTTGATCAGGTTGGTTTCATGCCACAGATATCCACCTCTGTTAATTTACGCAGATTATTTATTAATATGCAAAAACCAGCTGATAACACGGGCTGCAGAGCACTTCTGTCGCTAGATGCCACTAAGGCGTTTGATAGCGCAGAATGGGATTATTTATGGAAGATTTTGGCGAGTTCCATTTTGCAGACCAGTTTATAAATTGGGTAAAGCTTCTATATCACTCTCCCAGTGCCGATATCAGACAAGGTGGAGCAACTTCCTTAATTCTTCAACTAGCCAGAGGCACCCATCAGGGATGCCCCCTTTCCCTGCTTTTGTTCGCGCAGGCCATCAAGCCTTTGGCGGCAAGAATTAGGGCTAGTGCGGATGTTGAGGGTTTCAGATATGGTAATCACCAAGAGAAAATATTGTTATATGCAGATGATGTATTGCTTCTGCTTGGTGATACAGGATCCTCTTTGCATACCATTATGCATATTATCTCACGGTTTGGCCATTATTCAGGGCTGATGATTAACTGGTCTGAATCAGTTCTGTTGCCATTGGATGGGGTCACCGATCCCACAGTGTCTACTTTTTGTCCGGTTATGATTACAACTTCCTTTAAATACCTGGGTATTCTCATCAGCGCTGATTCACTATATTATTGTCGCTTGTCGTCGACCCGATTTAAAGATAAGGTTAAGATATGGTCCAAATTCTGGTTATCTTTGGCAGGTAGAGAATCTTATAAAAATTATATTTATAACCCAGTTGTTATACTTTCTTCATAATTTGCCCAGTCATGATTCCGCTGAAAACCTTTGCAATCGTAAATACCATTTTTCGCTCATTGCTTTGGGGGGGCCGTCCACCTCAGCTTAGACTGGAACAATTGCAACGTCCCAAGGATAGAGGGGGGGATAGCTTTGCCCAACCCATGGTTGTACTACTTAGCTTGCCAATTGCAGCATCTTCATAAAAGTATTGCGGAAAGAGGTGCTGACTGTGCTGCGGTTGATGACTCTACGCTAAAGGTGATGCTCCATTGCACGGCCTCTAGCTCCCTACCAGAGGGTCTCGAGGCTCAATCTTTTTGTAAACCAAATAAATCCTTTCCTACATATCACCTAATGCATAAAATTTGGATTAAGGTTAAGTAGTTACAGCAAATTATGGGTCCCATATGGAACAATATGACATTACCTGAACTAGCAAAATTACAATACGTTTCTAAATGGAAAGCTTATGGGATAACTTACTTAAAGCATATATTTAGCAATGGTCAACTTATCTCCTTTAATATATTGCAGTCGAGATATAATTTACTATCTACGATGTTATTTTACTACTTGCAGTTAAAACATGCAGTCACTGCTCAAAGCCCAACGACCTTCTGGCACTCCTCTCCTACCCCTATTTTTAATTACTTGCACTCTGCTACAGCAACCAAGGGGCTCATCTCTCACTGCTATAATATGCTTCTGATGGAATATTTTGAAAAACACCAAAATAGGTCTAGAGGGCAATGGGAGCAAGATGTAGGGACTTTTGAGGATGACCAGTGGGAAGCTGCCTTGCACTCAATACATCTTAGTTCGTTGATGGTTTCCCATCGCATTTCTCAATTGTATATTCTACTTAGGGTTCATTACACTCCTGAAAAATTGTGTACGATGGGGCTACACCAAGACCCCCTATGTGGCAGATGCAAGCGGGACCATGGGGACCTGATTCATATTCTATGGCGATGCCCAAAACTTCATAGATATTGGGAGGAGGTGGTTACTACTCTTAATTTGGTGTTCCAAACTAATTTAATTCTGGATCCTAAGCAATGCATTTTGGGTACCTTCGACTCAGTAACGCAGGATACATTTATTTTAGAAGCCCTTTCCAAGGCCTTGTTCCAGGCACACAAGTCGATTTTTGCGTGTTGGACTTCAGATACACCTACTGTAGCCGACTGGAAGCATAATATGGGAATCATTTTACGATATGATTGTTTAATTTACCAACATCGTGGATGTTTGGGTAAATTTGAGAAACTTTGGGACGAATGGTTAGCCACTCCAGGTTTAACCCCTTTTGATCTGATAATGCATAGGCTGTTGCAATTGTTTTCAATTATAATTTGATTGTTACTTTATAATGACCCTTCTGCATTGATTGGTAGGGGGAGGGGTGCTCTCTGTTCCTTGTGGGTCCATTGTTGGGATACTCCTATTGTTCTGAATGTGAGGAAATACTAT
The DNA here is from genome assembly GCA_951230385.1 of Staurois parvus. Taxonomy (NCBI): domain Eukaryota; kingdom Metazoa; phylum Chordata; class Amphibia; order Anura; family Ranidae; genus Staurois; species Staurois parvus. Next base: position 14,500 of record CATNWA010002475.1, on the reverse strand, counting down.
ATGATCTGACTGCATATTAACACGATAACACAAATTTTGCAGAAACTCTTGGATTTCTTGTGTAATTGGTAGCACTGGAAAGTTTCCTTTCTTACGTTGTTCTTTTTGTTAATGATTGATTCTCTGATACCATTCTTTATGTTATTCTTTGTTTTGATATTTTTATGACTTTAACGTTAATAAATGTAATTCCTGATTTAAAAAAAAAATATAACATTTGACTTTATTTTAATTAGACCTCAGAGCTTCCTTTTGTGTACTTTCACCTCAATGCAGCCTTCCATAAAACCCCCCCAAAAAATACACTCTGCACACAAACTGGCACCCTCACTCCAGGTTAATTAAATGCAGCATCTACTTCTTAGTTACAATATTATCCTGCTTCTTTGAAAATCCTCTCTGACATGATATGTGCAGCAGGGCAGGCTAGTATCTAAAGAGCTTGTAGGGCCACCTCCACCCAATGATCCAGCCTGAACACCCAAAAGTTAATGAATGTAGCCTCAAAGTCACACATTAACACTATTGTGTGGAAGACCCTCTCTGACATGACACAAACATCAGGGCAGGCTAGTACCCCAAGCACTGTAGGGCCACTTCCAGACAGAGGTCCAGCATGGACACACAATAGTTCATGAAAATGATTACAGCCTTGCTATTTTTTCCCACTATCTTTGCTTTGACCAGTGCAGGTATTGACAATGAAATATTGATCCATACATTTTTCATAATAAAAATTTTAAATAATAAATGATATTCTTGAAATATTGTTTAAAATAAATAACAACATATAAAGCTACTGCTAACAGAAGGGAAAATAAGTGGGTCTTGACTAGTGTTTGGCTCTCAGCAATATCAAAGGTCATACGTCTTCTCTTTCTCTCTTTGTTTCAGAGACTAAAGGGCTCTCACTCCTTGAATAAGAAATATTTAAAACATTGGAACACTGATAAAAGTGAAGCATGTCCCCAGGCATATAAACTGCAAAGTAACATGGCAGCATTTGGCAGGGGATATTGCATATGCTGTGGAGCACTTGGAAGAAAAATTGTGATTTTGAGAAGTAACCACTGGAGGCTATTGAACATAAGGGGGAAAGGGTGACCACACCTGCCACTGTTAGTTACAGGGCAATGGGTGGCACCACAGCTTTGTGCCCCATCCTGCCTCCTTCCCAGTTGCCATTTTATTTGCCCAGTGTGTCGTGAATGAGACATAGCAATCTTGCCCATGCTTGCTTGACCACTTGTCTCTGGTCATAAATAACCTGATACTGACAGCATTGTACAGCTGATGGGAGGAAGGCATGGGCTTCTGGAAAAAAATGGATATTTGGTACCTACCTCTGTGATGAAACACAGGCCATAACCTTTTGGGGACTCCAAAAAGGGTAGGACAGCTCATGGAGCAAGAGCATGCATTTGCCTTTCACTTTGGGTGCTCAAGGCCCATCAGTTTGGGCCTTTTGCTGCCTATCTTTCTCTGTGTGGTGTTGCCTCTCCCAGCTATTTAGTGTATAGTCCTGCATTTCCCCATTTTCACCACATCTCCCGAAAGACTGTTTTTGATTATGGGTATATTCTGGAACTAGCATACAGCAATGATATGTTGCATGGTAGATAAAGTGTGCCATGGATATAGCATGACAGTACACAGTATAGGCAGAAGAAGGAAGCAAGACTCATCTGCTCCATGCCCCTGCTACAGTCTATGGACAGAACATCTAGGATGAAGTTAGGATGATGTCAATAAGGGTGGTGGAACATTATAAATTCTGGAATACTAGTACTGCATGTGTCTGAGAACATTTCTGTTGTACACACATAGAGGGCACATTCTAATATCGGGGGGTATTTGTTTTTAATTAAAGTATTTTTAAATTGCAAGCATTATGGAGTCTTTTTTTTCTTGCTGTTCTTCTGAGCAATGCTCAGAGAAGAGTTACTTGAGTAAACCTGGATTTTTAACATCAGCTAACCCCTTGGTGAGTAAAAGCCTTCTATGATGGTACTTGTTAATTCAGGACTCCTGAAGAAGCGTGGAGCAGAACTAAGACAACCAGGGTGTGCTTGTACAAGTTGTCACCATTTGCAGAAGATTGTGTACAATCACTATACAGTATACAGGGACTCTGTGGTCAACATATATGTTATTATATATTGCAGGTTTTTTTCTAATGTTTTAAACTATTGACCTTGATTCTAAAGTATATATCTGATGCACTTTGTGTGTTTATTTGTTGCATTTATTTGCATAGGAAGGTGAGTGTTGAAGTTATGTTGGATACTTCCACTTTGATTCTGCTGCACTTCATTGCAAAAGCAAGAGTTTTGGAAAGATTTCTCACTTTGCACTCTATCATATTTATCTCTGCACTTAAAGCGGTGTTAAACCAAAAATGTATTATATTGCAGCTTACCAATCAATAGATGTGGCTGCATTAATTTTTCCCTCTGTTTTCACCCAATGAGCTGGCCAGTAACACGCCTTCTGTATTAGTGAGACATAACTCTGGATGAATGAGCACAGGAGGCACAGCAGGCAGCAGCATAATCACTCTATGAGTGGGGGGGAGGAAGCGTTAGATGTACCAGCAGAATAAAATACACTAAACAAATTGAAGCCAAACTCTTGCTTACACTTTGTAATCAGTTACAGCAAACAGTTTTTTTTTTTCCTTTTGGCATATAGGTTTTGCATAGATAAATAAAAGCTGGCCATTTTAATTACCCCTGCAAGTGTTAAGATGTTCTTCTCATCCATGTAAACTGATGCATTTTGCTGGAGAGCTTGTGTTTTTGAAAAATAACAGACTTTCTGGTTGGATCACCAGAAGAAAATAGAAAGAAAGCATAATAAGGAAACTAATATAGCCATCACATCTAAGAATTGAAAAGTTGCAGTATAATAAATGTTTGCTTTTGTGTTTAATACCTTTTTAACATAATTCTATTTTTATTCTATATAAATATGAAGCCTGAATGAACTACAGGACTGCCTTGTATTCTGTGCCATTTTATCATTGGATGAGGGGAAGGAACCCTACTCTTGCACTGTACGATATCAAGTCAAAGTAGCAGAGCCAACAAAATAAAAGCAGACAGTGAATCTGTCATGAAGATAACTAGATTTGTTAGCACACTGGAAGCCCCTTGGATGTAGCATACACAGCTTTGGAGACAACTATGCTGGACCAATCAAAAAAAAAAAAAATTGGCTTTAAAGCTAGGTCTTTAATTTTTAGTGGATATGCCTTTAAAATTATGTGTGTGTGAGCAGCTATCAAGTATCAATATATTTTCATGATTTATTTTTATAGCCATTATTATTTAATTCCTCTGGAAAACATAACATGTAACATCTTCAAAATTACAGTATAGTAAAGTAATAACATTTATAAATAAAGACACACAGAAAACAAATGCTCATAGGAACACACTCTTCTTATACTGTACAATATCAGTTTTCTACTTAGATGATTGTTTGACATCTAAGATCAAAACACAACAGATTCAATACTTACTGTAATTTGTCTTCATTGATATTTACTTACCTTGAGACTAATGTGCAGACAGATGAAAAGCAGTAACCTTCTGTTTCACATAGATAGCAGAAAAGCACAAACTGTGTCTTCCTCTGTATTAACTGCGTGCATAATCAGTAACTCTCATAGTGGAGTGGAATATATAACTTACATACTGGATCATTAACCACTTGACTCCCCGGCCAATTCTTCCACTTCTAATATATTTTTATTTTTATATGTAAAAATCCCCATTTTTTGCCAGAAGATTACTTAGAACCCACAAACATTTATATATATATATATATATATATATATATATATATATATATATATATATATCCCTTGCTTAACGACCTACCCATTTAACAACTTTTCATACTTATGACCTTTTTTCAGCTCAAAATTACGACCTGCCCTCGGACTCACAACCTGTTTCCATTTCCTTTCCTCTGACTTACGACCCAGTGTTCGGATTTGCAACCCTGCTGGGGGACTTATGACGGAAAAACTGAGCGGAAGTGCAGCCTATGGTGGATCTTCTTGTGAAATGGCAGTGCTGCCTATGGTGGCTTGTTTGTGGCCTAGGGTGTCTTTTCCGGCCTATGGTGGCTTCTGTGCAGTCTATGGTGGCTTCTTTAGTGGCTTTTTCTACTCCACAGATTTGTCGGTGAATACTGTAATGTCTTCAGCATGTACTGTACCGTATGAGCACTACTGTACAGTATGTGCATGGTGTTGCCTGCCATTCTTTGCCACCCTAGGCATTGCTGCTTCTCTGATGTTCAGCCCAGGTGGTATCATACTTGCAAATAAAAGCAAAGTCATCAAGTTGCAGTTTCCTTTGTCCATTTCTTTGTTCTGAATATTTTAATGTACATACTAAATACAATAGCTCGTTTAACACCAAACTCGCTTATCGACTGGTCTCTCAGAACGTAATTTGTTTGTTAAGGAAGGGATACCAGTATGTGTATATATATATATATATATATATATATATATATATATTGTGAGGGATTAGCGCAGTAGCGGGTTGTGCTTGACCCGGATGAGTCAGAGCACGATGAAAGAGGCTCAGCACGAGAGCAGGATCTTGGTGAATAAAGTTGTGCTTTATTTACAAGTCTGTACAGTGCATATATTCAAAAACAGCAAAACAAATAAAAACAGAAAATAAAGCCTTGCCACACTGGGCATCTAACTGCAAACACAGGTTCCTATCTACCTATCTTGATACAGCCTACCGCTGCACAGACACAGGGGGGACGATTTACTAAAGCTGGTCCACTTAGACTCTGGCCCAGCTGTGCATGGTAGCCAATCAGCTTCTAATCTCAGCTTGTTGAATTAGGCTTTTAGCAATAAAACCTGGAAGCTGATTGGTTTCTTTGCAGAGGTGCATGACATTCTGAGTGAACCAGCTTTAGTAAATAAAACCCCAGGGTGTTAACACAGTCCAAGATCACACAGATTAGTTCTCATCACAGGATGGTTTGGTTGCTCCCCAGACTGTCATGCACAGCAAACTGGTTCCAGGTTGGAACATTCTCCCTAAGCAGCCTGGGAGTTTTATAGAGCTCAAAGCCCTTAACTCGCTACAGCTGAGCTAATGAAATAATCAGTGAGCCAAACAGGCTGACTACACAACAGGAGAAGCATCCCTTAGTTCTTCCTGACCTCCTGTCACTATATATATATATATATATATATATATATATAATGCAGAGACAGTAGAGAATAAAATGGTGGGTGTTGCAATTTTTTTATGTGGTATAGGTTTTCAAATGCAACTTTTTGGGAAAAAATACAGTTGAATTTTAGCGCACACAGACACAATAGGATACCCACTTTATTTAGTAAAATATAAAAGATGATGTTATACTAAGTAAATATATACCTAATATGACACGCTTTAAAATTGCATACACCCGTGGAGCGGCACCAAACTATGGTACATAAAAAGTTCCATAGGAGACACTTTAGAAGCCTTTACAGGTTACCAGTTTAGCGTTACACAGAAGGTCTGCAGGCAAAATGATTGCTCTCACTCTGACCTTCATGGTGATACCTCACATGTGTGGCATGTGGGACTTACATATGTGTTGGCATTTGCACATGAGCATGGGGAGATGGATGAGCTTTACATTTTTGAATTACTATTTATTTTATTTCAAACTTTTTTTTACACTGTCCCTTTTAATTTTTTTCTACATTTCTTTCTACCACAAGGGATGAACAACATCCCTTGTGATAGCAATAAGCATGACAGGCCCTCTTTATGGAGAGATCTGGGGTTTATTAGACCCCAGATGTCTCATATGACCTTCAAAGCATCTAATAAAACAAAAATCAGTTTGATCAAATGCTTGTACGAGGTGGTACATGGTACACAAAACAATGAAACCACAAGTGATGAATTCCTTGTCATTTCTGGTTTCTTATCTTAGAGAGAGGGAGGAAAAATGTCAGTTCCATTCTCGCTGTGTATTGCAACTGATGCCATCAGTCGGAACAGTCCTGGGCACCCCCATGGGATGGGAGAGCCCAAGAAAGGTGGCAGCTGGAGGGGGGCACACCCTTTCACCACCTATAGAGGTGATTGAACGTCTGTACAGCCACTTCTGCATGAAAGAACATCACTGGCTGAAAATATTGATATTGGGATGATGCCTGTAGCGGAAGACCTCATTCTGGTATAACCATTTTAATCCATTTCAATCCAAGAACATCATATAACGTCCACCTGGGGAGAAATGGTTAAAAGAGAACATTACTTTATGTGAATTGTACTGAAATAAATTATCAAATGGATCTAGAAATAATTGATTATAGACAGTCAGGTTCATGAAATCAGTTATCAATATTAATTAAAAAGATATAGAAGATGTTGCAGGAAAGATTATAGCTATGGGCAGCTTTCTATCTGTCTGTCTGTCTACCTACCTATCTATCTTACACCTAGAGAAGATGGAAATGAATGCTGCCTTATTGCTTGTGAAGCCATGCATATCTCTTCTTTTGCTCTATGGAGGAGGACTGGCAATGAAAACATTATTAAAAGAGCAGAGTAAGAGAGAGTGGGGTTAGATCCTGTCAATGCTCTTAAGTAAGCCATGCTCCAGCCAAAGGGCAACAGCCATTCAGTAAAACTAACCTTCGAAGAGCTAGCAGCTGGAGCTTTCAACACGCTGGGCTCCAGTGAATTGTACAAGAATGATGTGACAGACTGCACTTGGTGAACAAGGGGGAGGGTTGGACGTTTCTAAAGGACAGACAGCAGGGAGAAATAGCAACAATATACTGGAAAATGGAGCAAGGGATCATTACAGTGTACAGTGGGCATCAGCTGCCATCTAGAGCTGCAAAAAAGCTGCCCTATAACAACTCCCAAGCCCAGCAGAAAAAATGAGGTGTAGAGACAAGCAAGCCTAAAAGGAGCATTAGAGGTGATGCCAAATGGAAGTAATACTGGCAAGCATTACAGATGTAATCCCCATCTTTTGTATATACAAACGTTTTGCAGCACCATTTGAAGTGGTGATAAAAATGATGTGCTGTGATAAGACATGAGTTTGTGACACAACCTACATGACCTAATAAAAATGATAATTTACATATTTACCGCCTGGCAGTACTAGGGTCGCTGGTTCAAATCCCGAACACAGCACCACCTGCCTGGAGTTTGCATGTTCTCCCTGTGCCTACGTGGGTTTCCTCTGGGTGCTCCGGTTTCCTCCCACTCTCCAAAGACATGCTGGTAGGTTATTTGGCTCCTGTCTAAATTGGCCCTAATATGTGTATGTATGAATGTGAGTTAGGGACCTTAGACTGTACGCTCCTTGAGGTTTAGGGACTGATGTGAATGTACAATGTATATGTAAAGCGCTGCGTAAATTGATGGCGCTATATAAATACCTGAAATAAATAAATAAATAGTGCATTCCCACCAGCCATCACTTTTTATTTTACTATTTTCACTGAAAAATTGTGCTAGAAAAGTGGCTAAAATGGTTAGCACTTCCGCCTGGCAGTACTAGGGTTGTTAGTTCAAATCCCAACCACAGCACCACCTGCCTGGAGTTTGCATGTTCTCCCTGTGCCTTTGTGGGTTTTCCTCCGGGTACTCCCGGTTTCCTCCCACACTCCAAAGACATGCTGGTAGGTTAATTGGATCCTGTCTAAATTGACCCTAGAATGTGAGTTAGGGACCATAGATTGTATGCCGCTTGAGGGCTAGGGCCTGATGCGAATGTACAATATAAATATATATGTAAAGCACTGCATAAATTGATGGAGCTATATACAGTAAGTACCTGAAATAAAATTAAACATAAATAATCACTTAAGAAAACCGTCACTAGAACACTCTGTATTTAGTGGAAAGATGTTGACATGGATGGTCCCATAGTAATGTCTTCCCAGTCACCATATATTTTTATATGCATTTTATTTACATATTTACAATTTTTAATAGTTTTTTTAATTGTCTCTTTTCCTTGAAAGGTATCCCTGCCCTAGTCAAACAAATACAGGCAGGGATAGCAGCGCAAACTGTATAACAATTGAAGAAGCTAGGAAGGATGCTGCAAGGGGCACCCAATAGCATAGCACGCACATTAACATATTCCCAACCTCCAACAATATTTTTTCATGTGTTTTATTTTAGTTAAACATTATTTAACATGTTTTCCTCCAAAAGGCCTTTCTTACACTGGTATGGCAAACACAGGCTGGAACAGCAAGACTGTAAATAAAAAAAAATGGACTACTGTGGGACGGTGACATCAATTCATAGAAAAAAGAGTACTGGTAACTAAAGTTTTACCAGCTGAAGAGATAGCAATAAATCAATTGTAGCAAACAGATATTGGTCCTTAAAAGGATTTTTTTGGTGTACCCCATGACTGCAATTTAGAGAACACAGTCATAGTTTACTGAAGTAGATGTAAATTAACCACAAATATTTCAAGGAAACTTTATAAAATAATTCCAGGCATTCATATGTTATACATACAGTAGTTATATTGGTCCAGCTTGGACCAATGTAGCTATATATATATATATATATATATATATATATATATATACCATACCTGGCCAATGTCAGTTGGAAGCTGGAAATCAAGCAGACACCACCACTTCAGTGATCTCCACTTGCTTCTGAGTCCCTGCATTGTGACCACAGGAGGTCAGTCGTTTGGCAAGGGAACCATTTAGAGAATTCTTTGCATTCTCAACACTAATCACTCCCTTAAAATTGTGAATTTGCACTTTCTCATTCTTTCTATTCTTCTTTCACTATTACAGATAAAGCAGATGCAGGGGAATTTAGAGTAGCCCTCACAATAATTTTCTGGTGGAAGTCCCCTTAAGAACTACTTGTGCCTAATTCAACAAGTATTTGCATCAGTGTTGGTAACATCACTAACACGTGATTCAAATTCAGGTAGTTTTTTCTACCATCAATTTAGGAACCTGTCACCATGGCAGTGAAATATTCTTAAAGAATTTTTACCATATGGCAATGTCCATATTTGGGAAATTACTTGTCACTTGGTAGGTATATTCAAAAGTTACTAGTGGATTGAATAGCAGTTATCAGTCTGCCCACTGACATGTGTTGTCAATCAAAAATAAGGCTCACAAGTTGGAGAACTAGTCTCTCAGTTCCCCATCAGTCTCTGCTCACTCCTAGTACAAAACCCATCAACCATGTGCCTAGTCAGTGAAGAAGAGCTGGATTGCACTGAGGAAGGAGTGTCCAATACAGACAATTTGAACTCAGGGTGGGCGCTAACATATTTATGTACCTGTCTCTGACAAATGCATGAAGCAAGTGCAAGCACCAGCACTTTCGGTGCTGCGACCTGACAGAATTCTAAAGGTTGTCTAAGACATCCTTTATGAATTCCCCAGATTGTTAATATGGCTACTATGACCTCACCATTATATAGGGAGGGCACTGGTTTACCCAAAAGCCTTTATATTGGCCCCTCTAAGCCAGCTGATCTATGCCAGACAGTTATTAAGCTTATGAAGATTTCACTCAGGGAAATTTTCACATTAATTACCAAGACTGTGAATTTTGAACCTGCTCAACCCATGGTAGTAAACCTCATCCATTTTGCATGACAGTTCAGTAATAAAATATGAAACAGACAGTCAGGTGAATACCTCAGTGTAATATAAAAAATAGTGAAGAATATGTCCTATAAGGATATACTACTATTATAAATAGAAGGATTTATAAATGTCTGTGATGAAATTCTTAAGCAGCATAGGGGGTTATTTACTAAAACTACATGATAAAAAATCTGACATAAGTCTGCATAGAAACCAATCAGATTCCAGGTTTTATTGCCAAAGCTTAATTGAATAAGCATAAGTTAGAAGCTGATTGGCTACCATGCAATATCTCTCCAGATTCGGAGTGCACCAGTTTTAGGCTTGATTCACACTAGTGATGTTTTGCAGGCAGCCCATTCATTTGGCACCCTTACAAGTGTGAACCAAGCCTCAGTAAGTCTCCCCTATAGTGTCTATTGGATAATGCAGAGGTGCAAAAAAGTGTAAAACATAAGTTCAAATAACAAGCACAATAAGCACTGGTCTACCAACACTGGTTTCAGCACAGGACAGGTAATTACCATCTCTGCAGGAGCAATTAGTCAAGATTCATATATTGAGGTCTCATAGAATTATTGTTGGTTCACATGTTTCACATTACTTTAATAAATGAATCATAAGCACATTTCTCTCAAGATTATTGTAAGACATTATTACATGTATAATGTGAGACATTAAAAGGAAATAATAGATTAATTTGACTTGAATGAAGAATCTTTATTTCTATATAAAAACTAAGCATATATTTCCTATGTGCATCCTTGAGAAAATCAAGGTAATTCTAATAGACACCAGTGCTTTATTTCAGTATTGCTAATGTGCCACCCTGTGTAAGTCACTACCCTATTCAAAAGACCATTTCCTGACTTGTATACTACTATTTAATTTTAATCACTTTGTTTTATTTTACTGGGTTTAATTGACAGGTTTTTTTCACAAATCCAAGTTTAAAATATGAAACGTAGAACAAAAAAGAATAATCTACAATTTTTACAAACAGAGAAGGTAAATGTTATCATTTAAACATGAAATTATTAAATTCATAATAGTCAAAAGAAACCTGTATTATAAAATATGTAAATATTCCTGTCTTTAAGAAAAAAAAAAACAAAAAAAAACGAATTGCCTGACTGTGTCTCATTTCAAACTTTTCACAATCAAAAGAACAAGTATGCGTTAAAAAAGAACTACAATCTGCATGCTCGTTCTGAATCAGGCCTGGTTCCCACAAGTGTGATTTCAGATGTGACTTGAGTCGCAAAGAATTGCAAACCAAGTGAAATTGCATGTTTTATATGATATTTGTTCAGATCAATGCGACTCAGCACAGAGCGATTTTGAAAAAGGTTCCTGTATTACTTTAATGTGTTTCCAGTGGGATCTTGGCCCCAAAGAATATACCTTTATCAAAATTGCATCCAATTTGCATCCAAGTAGCACTATTCGCAATATGTTACATATTACACTCATATTCAGGGTGCAACATCTAACATGTTACTGTAGGACCAGCCCCCCTGATCCCCTGTTGTGATAACTAGCTGTCACGTCCCCACACCCACCTGTCTGCATCATTCATTCACAGAATTCTGTGAATGGGAAACTAGAAGTACCAACAGCCTATGTAACTGTTGGCTTGTAGTTCTCAATTAACCACCACATTGCTGTTAAGTACTATGGTAGTTAATTGATTCTTCCTGCCAGTGTAAAACTGCCTGCTCGTATGATGCGCAGGCAGACAGCTTACACAGATGACTATAGGAGTCCTGCATGGCACCAGCAATCTGCTGATCGCTGGTGCAATGCTTTCCAAGCTCTTAAAAAAATATATATAGTAAATGCACATTTTTATACCTGCAAAAAAATGTGCATTTAATATTTTTTGTTAAAAAGGTAAACATATCCTTTAAAGTGCATATAAACCCTAGGAATTAAATTGCTACTGTTGGTCTGGTAAATATAGAATTAAAAGCATTTTTATATATGAATAAATACTGAACATAATATCCTCTCACAAACCCAGTGAGCTTCCTAAACCCTACAGTTAGCTGATAATGCTGAACTGACATCACAAACTTTGTTATCATCCTTGTTTGAATGGACTACAGAACACCTCAACCCCTATGTTAAGGTGATATGATAAGGACATGTTCTGTAATCCAAATTAGGAGCAAGTGACCTAGATAGACAATGCTGGTAACCACAGGACCAGAAGAGTGTTAAAGTATAACTAAAGCCAAAACTTATTTTTTTTTTTTTTAGTTTTGGACAGAGTGGAAATGGATTAGAACACCTATTAGGTTCTTATTTCTGTCTGTGCCCATGTTAGCAAGATTCACCCTCTCTTTTTGTCCTGTTTACCATGATCATCAAAAGGGAAAGTAAAGAAAACCCCAAATTTAGAGTTTTCCATAGAAAAGTAATAAAGGGGAAAACTTCCAATGGGAACACTAGTTCTGGAGACCTGGGGGTCTCCAAGGAATTCCCATAGTTTGTGGAAATTATTTCTCATTTCCTGTTTGGCAATGGAACAGGAAATTAAGGTAAATCTCCCCAATGGGACATATATAGCAAAAAATAAACTGACAGGGGTTATACCCTTTCCTTACTCTATCCAAAATGAAAAAAAAAAATAGTTTTGCTTATAGTTCTACTTTAAGCTTAATCTAACAGATTCCTCTATCCATAAATTACAAGGATGAAGGAATACCCCTTACTTGGTTATTGTATTCTGACAGCTGCTAATTCCATCTGTCAGAATATATGACTTATTGGCTGCAGGTGTTGTTCAGCCAATAGGTTTTGGCTCAGCTCCTTCAACAAAAGTGTCAGAATTTTGGACAATTCCTCTAAATCAGTTGACATTCCAACAGCCTATGCCCACATTTAGTGACAGTATCACTTAAAATAAAGGAAAAAACCTTGAAAAAGCAAATTAATGCAACTACCAAAGACTAGCAAGCTGCAATATATTCCATTTTTAAGCACCGTGTATCACAAATCAAATGCATTTTATGTATAAAATACTTAATTCCACCTTTTTTCATCTTTTGTTTTATTTCAGTGCCATTGATCTCCTGAAGCCTCTTTGCATCCAATTTTTGTCTACGTGTATGCAATACAGCTATCTGGCATTTCCTGATGTGGACAACAACGGGACATGCCTATGCAATGTGTGTCAACTTGATTTACTCCAGTCTCCTTTGAAAATCATTGTGACAGTTTGACAACACGAGAACACAGCTGGAAGACAGGAACAGAAAGGTTCCGAATAGAGAACTTCATTGCTGTACCATCGACTACATTATCTGATATGGGAGTTTAGTGATCAGGTCTACATATAGATTTCTCAATAAAATAAGAATAAAACTGACCATTAACATAAATGTATAAAAATGTTCATAATCTATTTAGGCAAAATAGATATTGATTGGGGAGAACAGTAAATGCAGTTGGAAATGTACAAAACTTGTCCCTGTGTGGAAACCAATAAAAGGATGGGGGTACCCAAAACATCCTTGATCAAGAAAATGATCCACACTACTGCCACTACTCTTAAAATCTTCATTTATTGTAAAGACCACAGTAAATATATTACAAATGCAGTAAGTTGGCACTTTTCAGCCTACACGGCTTTAGACATAACAGTTATGATTTAAGTCATGCAGACTGAAACGTGTCAACTTACTGTATTTGTGATACATGGACTGTGGTCTTTACAATAAATGAAGATTTTAAGAGTAGTGGCAGTAGTGCGGATCGTTTTGTTCATCAAGTTACAGGCAGCTGAGCAACTGTGGATTAAGCATCCGCTACCTCGTGAGCTAAGTGACTGAATGGGTAGTAGCACCTTCTTTTTTGCTTTTCACCCAAAACATTCTATAGTGCCCATTAAATAGTGGCAATAATATGCAATAAACAGCATAAAGCTGGGCTGAAATTATTTATAGTGCTAATGACAAGTTTTAAGATATACCACCTGACTCTCTTTATCTCGAAGATTGGGTCATATAGAGGACGGTTAGAGTATAACTAATCGCAAAAACATTTTTTAGTGTTGAACAGAGTGGAGATGGATTAGAACATTTGTCAGGTTTTTATTCTTACCTCTAACTCTGCCCCTGTTAGGGAGATTCACCCTCTCTATTTGTCCTGTTTACCATCATCATTGAAAATGAAAGTCAAAGAAAACTGCACATTTCACTTTGGTTTGTTCCCAGAGCAGACACTAGTTCTGGTGACTTAGATGGGGAAAGGGGGGGGGGGGGGGGCTGGGAGGGCTGAAAGTGTCCTTTAATTTGCAGGGATTTCCTCTCAATTCCTGTTTTAGCTATGGGACAGTAAGTGAAGGGAAATTTCTCTAATGCAAAAAAAAAAATCTGACAAGGGTTATAACCCTCTATTACTCTTAATATGACAGGCATTTGCCTGCAGTGAGTGTGTGTGGTTCACTGAGCACAAAGGGTGATTGATCTGCTACTCTGATTAAAGGTGGAGGAGTGAAGCTGTGAGCTATTTGACCCAGAGGAAAACAACTCACTGACTGTTTGGAATTTGGTCCACTTTTCATCGCCAATTGGTGGAAAACTACAAACTTTTAAAAGTGTGGAGCACTGCTGTGATTAACCTCTTGGTGCTGTCACCGCCCGGCCCTTTAAGAGTTTCAGAAACCGGGAGGCAGGGCGGGGGTTTTAGGGTCATGTGATCGCTGTGATTCGCATGATCACATGATTGGAAAAGGTCCCCGATCGAAAGGGGAAATCGGGACCTTTCTGGGAGTCGTGGACATATGTGCTGGGAGCATTCGGGGCGTGTGCTCTCGGCACATATGTATTTTCTAATTGCATGCAT
>CATNWA010002474.1:0-22415 GCA_951230385.1 Staurois parvus | reverse complement strand
TATTAAAGGAGATGACATATAAACCATTGTGTGTCCTAGTCTCACCGAGACCATGAGGTTATGTGATCTCTCCATTAACAGATGTAAATTATCCTGTAATTAGAAATATATATTTTATTTAGTTTGTGGGTGTGTAATGTCTCCTTATCTGTTCATGTTCTGAGAATAGTTGGAAATGGTTTGATTTGGCTGTAAGCTGCCAAGCAGGGTATTCTATTCATTATGGGTGGTACTGGTTCTTGAATGGCATGACAATAGGCTGAGGGCAATCTGGTGCCAGGATAGTGCTTATCTGAACAATGGATTTGAAGCTGAAATCTGGAATTGATTCCTATTCAGACAAAACTAAGGGTGGCTGACCTTCATCACACCCGCACATGTGTGATTTTCTCCAAAGGGGCCCACTGGCTGGACATATTAATGGAAATTTGACTGATTCAGCAGGGACCAGCTGAATTTTGATCTGTGTGACCCCCCCCTGCTTCATAGAAGTTGATTTAATGATTTACTTCTGTTGGTGGTTTTCCAAAATTCCCATTCAAGTTCCATGCAACGTGGTACTATGAGACAGCAAGTGCAGAGGTGCTGAACCTGCCCAATCTACTCTGGCTCACAATCCAGTATACCCTCTTCAATTGCTCATCCTTGCACATTTCATTATCACCAACCTCTCAGGGGTATGGAGGAAGGGGAACATAAATGTCTTTGTGTGGGGTTTACCCAGCTGTATGAGCGGCATCTGCATACTGATTCTCACTGATCTATCATCCAAGTGCAGATAGAATCATATCTAGAGGACCACGGAGGCAATATAAAAAAATAACTAGACTGTAAAAGTTAAGACAATGCATTAAGTGGTAGAACCTCCAACTCTAGAACAACTCCATATTTCCATTAGTCTTGTAAATACATGAAATATGTAAAACATTTAGACCAGAAAAAATTATGAAATGTTCATGAAATTATTAGAAAAATGTGTATATACAGAGCATCCAGAAAGTATTCCCAGCGTTTAACTTTTTCCACGTTTTGTTACAGCCTTATTCTAAATTTGATTCAATTCATTTTGCCTCGATAATTTTTTTTATGACAATGTGAAAGGTTTGTTTTGAAGTCTTTGAAGTTTATTAAATAAAAAACCCCATGTACATAAGTATTTACAGCCTTTGCCATGACACTCATAATTGAGCTGTGGTGCATCCTGTTCCCACTGATCTTCCTTGAGATGTTTCCACAACTTGATTGGGAGTCCACCTGTGGGGAATTCAGTTCATTGGACATGATTAGGAAAGACAAACATGTTATAGAAGGTCCCACAGTTAACAGTGCATGTCAGACCACAAACCAAGCCATGAAGTCCAAGGAATTCTGTAGATCTCCAAGACAGGATTGTATCAATCCACAGATCTGGGGAAGGGTACAGAAACCTTTCTGCAGCATTGAAGGTCCCAATGAGCATAGTTGCCTCCATCATTAAATGGAAGAAATTTGGAACCATCAGGAAATCTTCCTAGAGCTGGCCGCCTGGCCAAAATGAGGTATCGAAGAAGGGCCTAAGCCAGGGAGGTAACCAAGCACCCGATGGTCCCTCTAAAAAGAGCTTCAGTGTTTCTCTGTGGAGAGAAACATTCCAGAAGAACCCTCTCTGCAACACTCTACCAATCAGGCCTTTATGGTAGAGTGGCCAGACAGAAGGTAAATGGCAGTCCATCTGGTGTTTGCCAAAAGGCACCTGAGGGACTTGGGCCATGAGAAACAACTCTCTGGTCTGAAATGAAACAAAGATTGAACTCTTTTGCCTAAATGCCAAGCGTCATGTCTTGAGGAAACCAGGCACCACTCACCACTCACCACCTGGCCAATACCATCCCTACAGTGAAGCATGGTGGTGGCAGCAACATGCTGTGGGGACGTTTTTCAGTCAGTGGCAGGAACTGGGAGGCTAGTCAGGATCGAAGGAAAGGTGAATGCAATGTACAGAGACATCCCTCATAACCTGTTCCAGAGCGCTTTGGACCTTAGACTGGGGCAACAGTTTATCTTTCAACAGAACAACCCTAAGCACACAGCCCAGAGTGGATACATGCCAATTCTGTGAATATCCAGGAGAGACCCAGCCAGAGGCAAGACTTGAACCCAACTGAACATCTCTGGAGAGATCTGAAAATGGCTCCCCTGACATTCCCATCCAACCTGAAGAAGCTTGAGGTACTGCAAAGAAGAATGGGAGAAACTGGCCAAAAATGTTGTGCTAAGCTTGTAGCATCTTACTCCAAATGACTTGAGGCTGTAATTGGTGCTAAAGGGGCTTCAACAAAGTATTGCGCACAGACTGGGAATACCTATGTATTTTTAACTAATACATTGCAAAGATTTTAAAATTAACTTCTTTGACATTGTCATTATGGGGTATTTGTAGATTGAGGGGGGGAAAAGAATAATCAATTTTGGAATAAAGCTGTAACATAGCAAAATGTGGCAAAAGTTAAGGTGAATTGTGGTTTAGGAGTAAGAATAGAAGTGGAGTTTTGTGGATTTCCTCTAGTCAGCCTGTGAGTCCTAATTGGAAGACATACTGCAATATAGGAGATCGACAAAACACCAAGTGTATGCTGGAATGGTCTCCATTTATTACAGATGTGACATGTATATAAAAACAGAAGATGCAAGGCATCCAGTCTTTGGTCAGCAGTCAGTGACAATGTTAAGATGCTGGTGACAATCAGGTGGTGGTGACTATCAGTGGTCATGTTTGACAGCTTTTGGGTTTTAGTGGAATTTTGTATTTCCACGTTCATGATGTAATGTCTTGAGACTTGGCACTGATGTTTGTGGTCCTCAGTTGTGACTCTCAAATGCATATTAACAATGAAAAAGAGCTGAGATTAACTTGGGGACAACTTATAAAGTCTTCAGTACATACATAAAATCATTAGTTATTTTAATGACATACAAAAACATATCAAGGTATGGGAGGAGTGAGGATGAAGATTATGGAAGAGGATAATATTTTGGGGCACCTTTTTGGAGGGGTCTTTTGTTTTCTATAAAAACAAATGCCATTTTCGGTTTATTTAAAACCATTTTCTCTAAATGTGTATGAAAAATAGTCCTTGATCAAATAGTTTTGACCGTGTGAATTGTCCTTTTAGGACAGTGAGCCCCCCCCCCCCCCTCCTGTGCTGTTCTTTTATAATCCTTTACCTATTAACCCAGAAAATGGCTATTTTGATTCAGCTACCATTGATTTCAGTGGGGTTCAAGTTCACCATCTGGTTTTCTTTGTAGTTCCCCAAACCCTGCTAGAACATATTCCAGGGTAGTTTGACTCATCCCTAATGCTGTTGCTCCCTTAAAATATATAATAAATGACCATAACAATCAAGCTAAAAACTACAAGAAAGTGAGAATAAAAAAAAAAACTCCTACCCAAAACATTAAACCAAACTAACACCTTTTTTTGGCTTTGTGTAAAGGATTAAAAAAACTACCTAGTATTGACATAATGCTAAACACCCCAAACCAATCAGGTTAACCTCTTGCCGACCGCAAAAGCCGAGCTTTCCTAGCCGCGGCTGGCAAAGTTCTGGGTGGACGTCGTATGACGTCCCTCCAAAACGCGCTCTCCTGCAGCACCAATATAGTAACACCGATTTGATAGCTACTGGAAGCTACATGACACAACGGTCTTTGATGTGGTAAAAATGGCCAATCACAGCGGCCTTTTAACGTGATCAAGTGTCCAAACACGCTGAACAGGGAAATGCAAGTGCCGGTTCTCGTGGGGTGCACACTTTCCTCATGCTGTCAGATCGTGAGGAAAGTACTGCCGAGAACCGGCAGTTGTCAAGCGGGGGGGCACTGATCAGTGCCCTGATGATCGGTGCCCACCAGTGCCGCCCAAGTGAGCCAGTCAAGTGCCACCATGCCCAGGGGTGCCGCCTGTCAGTGCCGCCCTACCAGTGCCCTTTAGTGCTGCCTCATCAACGATTCATCAGTGAAACAAAATACCTGTTTGAAAAATTTTATAAAAGAAACAAACTTTTTTTTTCAAATTTTTTGCACTTTTTTTTATTTATAGCGCAAAAAGTAAAGCGCCCAGTGGCGATTAAATACCACAAAAGAGCTCTACTTTGTGATAAAAAAATGATCAAAATTTCATATGGGTACAATGTTGCATGATCGCCAGGCAATTGTTAAAGTGCGGCAGCGCTGAAAGCTGAAAATTGGCCTGGTAAGGAAGGGGGTATAAGTGCCCGGTAGGCAAGTGGTTAAGGGGACTTAAGCTCAGATCTTCCTAGCCATAGATGACCATTCACTGCAAAAGTATCAATAGAAAAATATATACAGCACACAATATAGTAATACATATAGCAATGAATGCAGTTTATAGCACAATACTGGAAGCACATGACACTAACCGGTCTTTCCCTTCAACAAATGTCACTCACACTAAATCCACCCACACTGGCAAAATGGGTGCTGTGAAAGCAGTCTTAGTGTGGGGTGCAAACTTTACAGTGACCAACATTGGCCAATGTCTTGCTCCTAACTAGAGGTCAAGTATGACCTTGGCAAACGATGGCCCAAGCAATGCATTGTGGGACATTTGGTCAGGGGATTTCGCCAAACAAAGTTCACGTTTTCTATGAACAGCCAAACTGCAAATGTTCAATTTGAACCTATGCTAGGACCAAATGTTATCCTCATCTCTACTACTTTTCATAAAGATTTGCCAACTATTAATTCCTGAAGCCTATCACTTCCAGGGCCATCATCATATTATGATACACTGATCTATAATTATAAAGACTGTAAACCATGTAAGCAAAAGATCAACAGTGTTCTAAGATGTAAGTGTTCAGCTAGGACAGGAGGCTTGTACAGTTCCCCAGAGTGGATTCAACAAGTTGGTCTCTTGATTATTAGGTGGTTGAAAGGACATATGCAATTTCTACCTCAGCTCCAATAGTCAGGGAGGTTGTCTCATGGTCAGGTATAAGACATGGGGCAGCACTGGCAGTAGCTGTGGAATGGACATCACTTGCTCTATATGCCATATGTTCTGTATAACCGTACTTGTAAGGTTTTCTGAAAGCAATTCATCTTTCTATGGCAGATGAAGATATTAGAATGTCCCTGGATGAAACCTTTTGCTAGCTTTATATTCACAAACTAAGGGTAAACAATTTGTGTACACATGGCTTCAAAGTCGTCCTGTTTGTCTACAGGTAAGCAATTCTATTGATACCTCCTTGCTGCAGAGATTCTGCTAGATCTGTAATTTCATTCACATGTGTTGCTGGTGTCTCTTTCCCTATGGGCGCTGCCTGCTCTACTGTGGATTTATATCCTTTTCCCTTCTATTACTTCCTGGGTCACTCCCAGTTTACTTCTATCTGTATGTATGTTCAGTGCAGTTAGCTTTGTTGAGCAATGGCACAGTTTGAGCTCCTGGGTGGTTGCTGGTTCTGTAGCGGGTCATCTGTGTACAGATCTTGCCTCTGTCTGCTTGTTTTCTGACCTTGGTCAATCTACTGGATTGCCTTCTGTTCTACTCTACTCATGTGAGTGGTCTCTGCATCCTCAGCTGGGTGTACCTGGGGGCTGTGACCTGGTTCCAGCTTGCTGCAAGTCCATCCCCACCAACAGGGGCCCTGGTGAAGAAGCAGGCTGGGGCTTAGACTCCACACCCTGGGGAACCCTGAGTCTCTGATCTACAAGGGCTCACTACCACTGATGCTTGACAGAAGGTACAGATGGATTCTTGCTCTCTTCACAATGGAATCTTTGTTAATGTCCATACTTGTCATTTCTTGAAATAATTGAAATCTGACAGTTAATCCCCCAACTCCCTTTTGCTTCACACAAAGATCTCTGAAAGTAACAATTGGAGGTCTGGTATGAAGGGAGAGAAAATGGCTTTGCTAACTGAGCTGATGGGAGATTCTGATTGGCCTACACACAGGAGATGGAGACTTTGGAATGAGCTCTAGAATGGTAGATCATGTACCCCCATATGAATGGGGGTCTGTGTATTCTGTTGTGTTGTGTTGCCTGTATAGAGCCTCTGAGGCATTCTATACAGGCAGTAAGGAGGCAGCTCACTTTTCAAATCCCTCTGAAAAGTGAGCTGTGTGAATTTTCAGAGAAGCAGAACTTTTTAGTTTAAACGAGCCTCTAAGGAAAAGCTTCTATATTGTATTTATTACAGTGAGGAATAAAAGTCCGTTCTAAAGTGTTAATTTTTTTTGTTTTTTTTTCTTCCCTCCTACTTTTAAATGTTTTTTTTCTGCCTGACTTAAAGTTGTATAAAGGTGGTTCAGCTTACATGTTGATCACTATTACTGAAGTCACCGGATAGCTGCCATTTGCTAATGCAGTTTGGAAAAGCGAGAACCCTCCCAAAAAATTGTGTCAATTTATAAGAAAACGAGGGGAAATATTTACTAAAACTGGTGCAGTCTCTAGTGCAGCTGTGCATAGTAACCAATCGGCTTCTTACTTCAGCTTGTTCAATAAAGCTTTGACAATAAAATCTGGAAGCTGATTGGTTACTATGCAGAGCTGCACCAGATTGTGTGCTCCTGCTTTAGTATATCCCCCAATGTTATAATCTGTGCCTAAACCCCTCACATCATACTTTATACATGTCAGACTTTGCTTCAATCTATTGAGCAAAATGGATTAAAAACCTAAATATCCAAAGCTCGGCGATTGCCAAAGGTCTGACCTGGGGACAGTGGAGGAGATGAAAGGGGAAGACATGGATCTCTGCAGCATAGCTGTCCTGTCGCCATATCCTAGAATGTATATAATATGTGCCATTGTTTACCTTCTCATTATGATATCTCACTTTTCCATCACCAAACATTCTATACTCCATACTGTGTCTATTGGAGCCCAGAGCCCCTGTAGGAGTGACCACCATGCTCCATTATACAAAATATAAATAAGGGAAGTTATGTTCAGTGCTTCTATGTCAATGGGGACATCATTGAATCCTACCAACTCCCCTTTTTTCCCATACAATGACCAAACCTATAATTCAAGAAAGATGATCCAAATGTCTTTACTGAATCGGCTGTACCAAATTAAAATTTTCCATGGAAGGTTGATCCAGAAGTTGGTGTAACATGATCAGATCAGCATTTTGGACTTTATTATTGGACTGTAATTGGGATGTGTGTATATGGATAGATATTACATCTAGAGTAAGTGATGGTCTTAAGATACTGAGATACAAAAATCTGGACTGTACAGATCATTAGGTGCCTAAAGGGTCTCTTCAGAATACGCTACCAAAAGCCCCAAATATTAAAGGAGATGACATATAAACCATTGTGTGTCCTAGTCTCACCGAGACCATTAGGTGATATCTCCATTAACAGGTGTAAATTATCCTGTAATTAGAAATATATTTAGTTTGTGGGTGTGTAATGTCTCCTTATCTGTTCATGTTCTGAGAATAGTTGGAAATGGTTTGATTTGGCTGTAAGCTGCCAAGCAGG
Organism: Staurois parvus; assembly: GCA_951230385.1. Taxonomy (NCBI): domain Eukaryota; kingdom Metazoa; phylum Chordata; class Amphibia; order Anura; family Ranidae; genus Staurois; species Staurois parvus. The sequence goes on along the minus strand of CATNWA010002474.1, from coordinate 14,904 downwards.
GTAATCTATTCATTATGGGTGGTACTGTTTCTTGAATGGCATGACAATAGGCTGAGGGCAATCTGGTGCCAGGATAGTGCTTATCTGAACAATGGATTTGAAGCTGATATCTGGAATTGATTCCTATTCAGACAAGCACTAAGGGTGGCTGACCTTCATCACACCCACACATGTGTGATTTTCTCCAAAGGGGCCCACTTGCTGGACATAGTAATGGAAATTTGACTGATTCGGCAGGGACCAGCAGAATTTTGATCTGTAACCTCTCCTGCTTCATAGAAGTTGATTTACAGATTGACTTCTGTTGAATGGGAATGTTGGAAAACCACCCAAGTTGCATGCAATGTTGTACTATGTAACAGCAAGTGAAGAGGTGCTGAACCTGCCCAATCTACTCTGGCTCACAATCCAGTATACCCTCTTTAATTGCTCATCATCCTTGCACATTTCATTATCACCAACATCCTCAGGGGCATGGAGGAAGGGTAACAGAAGTGTATTTGTGTGTGTTGGCCCAGCTGTATGAGCGACGTCTGCATAACTGACTCACTGCTCTATCATCCAAGTATAGATAGAAGCATATCTAGAGGACCACGGAGGCAATATAAATAACTAGACTGTAAAAGTTGTTTATACAAAGCATTGAGTGGTAGAACCTCCTCAACTGGGGAACTCCATATATCCATTACTCTTGTAAATATATGAAATATGTAAAACATTTAAATTTCAATGCTCTGAAGACCAGAAAAAACGTATGAAATGTTCATGAAATTATTAGAAAAATGTGTATATACAGAGCATCCAGAAAGTATTCGCAGCTCTTAACTTTTGCCACATTTTGTTATGTTACAGCCTTATTCCAAAATGGATTAAATTCATTTTCCTCAACAATTTGACAACATGATGTAAACAATAAAAATATGAGCGCTGGGTGACAATGAGCAAGATACAGACGGGAGCAGCCAGTATAGGAGAGGAAACAACCTCAAATCCTCCAAGAGATGCCAAGAATAAAAGTACAAAATGCGGCGCTCTCTGATAATATTTACAATATGCAGATGGTATCAGAGTATTCAAACTTATTAGGTATAATACATATGAATTAATGTGACTGTTGTGATACAGTGAGCAATAATAAAACTTTTTGTGACTGTGGTACTAAATACCAGCAACAAAGCTTATTGGATATAGTTCATGCACGGTGATTGGACTATAGGTACACCAAAAATAAAGGTTGATATTTGCGACTGCTGTGGCTAGAAGCAAAAAGCATACTATGCACCAATTAGTGTCCCATAATAACAAACTTGTAGGATATAGTTCATGCGGAATAATGTGACTGTGGTGACACAGAACAGCGGATAACTTTGTGACTGCTGTGGCTGGAAACAATGAGCATACTATGCACTAACCAGATAGCACAGATTAATGTGCGTTGGGAGTAAATAAGACCTACTCCTCGGTACTCTGGGGATGGGAACTCGGCATGCGGATGTGATCATCAGGTGGAGGTAATTCACCAGCTGTCATCTCTCCAATGCAGGATTCCACATCTCAGGTCAACCGTGTCCAGCAGTACAATTTCCAACCATCAGGGGGATCATACAAGCAGGTGGGAACCAGGGAAGGATCCTTCAGGATGAGGACTCTCAGTGCCAGATAAATGAGCCCAGAGAAAAGAACTCCAATAGTGTAGTATGTTTAATGGTAATATGAGAATAACATCAAGGTACACGTAAATAAGCAGAGCCAGCACTTACATCTGAGGTAGTTGGCAGGTAATGTAGTTAATATTCGATGAGAAAGGGTATCTCCCTAACGCGTTTCGTGTAATAACACATTTTCAAAGGGAGAGAACCCTGTCCCAAGAGCATCCTTAAATAGTAACAGACCAAATGAGTTCATTCTATGAATCTGCGGCATTGCGGGCTTCCCGCGCATGCGCACTAGCGCGAGTGGCTGCCATGTTTTTGGCTATATTGTCTAGAGGACAAATAGCAGTTGCGCATGCCCAGAGACCTCCGGCGGCCATTTTTCTGTGGATTAGAACAGCACAGTGATACAGGATACACACTTGAAGCAGAGAAAATATTCCTGAGTGTCAAAAGTTTGTCCGGGCATGTGGACATATAGCAATTACTTCTGGGTGGTGCAATAGAGCCTCTAATGCTAAAAGTATGATCTTTAATATTATACTGCAATCTAAATTGCTATGTAGAGATCTAATGAGGGCCGCAGCAACATCCCCACCTAGTGACCAAATGTGGAATAGATGGTATAGGAAAAGGATCTCTCCTTATAAAGCCATAATTCATATGTAAAGCAAAACCTCTGACACAATAAATAAGGTTTAGCGAAGAGATCTGATAATGACAACATTAAAAATAAAATACCTCGTGATGGCTGGATTAATAATAAGTTAAAAACAATTCAAAAAACAAAGTATGATAAAAACATAAAAATTATGATAATCGTATTCCATAATGGTGAAACATATATAAAAAAGGTAAGAAGATGATAATCTATATCATAATGCTTAAAAAAACCAACAAAAGGGCCATTAGAGCCCAATATGTATTAGATAGTGACATAGATGAATAATAAGAATATAATATACATGATAAGAATATAAACTAAAAAAAACCACTCCTACGAGGGGTGAAAGGGATAATGATGACCATAAAAATCAGAAGAAAGGGCGTACTCTATTAGGGGGTATGGGATTGTGTGATGTTGTTAACTGGTATCAATGAAGCAGTTAATATCAAGATCGATATTCAGGCCAGATGGTGACAGCGTTTGTAATAAGTAAATCCACTTTGTTTCTAGCTTAGATACAGCTCTTTTACTATATGTACCTCGCCATTGTTTTTTGATAACATCTATTCCTGTAAATTTCAGACAATGTGGGTTTCTGTGATGATGTTGTCTGAAATGCATGGATACAGAGTGTTCCCTAAACCCCTTTGTGATGTTCTTCAAGTGTTCACGCAACCTGTCTCTCAGCCTTTGGGTTGTTCTCCCAACGTATTGCTTCCCGCAGGAACACTCTAAGAGGTAGACCACATGTGTAGTGTTACATGTGATGGTATTTTCGATGTGGAAAGTTTTACCTGTGGTATTCGATCTGAATGATTTTACAGTACTCTTGTGTATGCCGTTATAAACGCACAACATGCATCTGTTACAGGGGTAGAAACCACTGCGGTTAAAGAAAAAGCTAGGTTGTTTGGGAGGGTTAATTATATTAGGTGCCAGTTTGTTCCTGAGTGTTGGTGCTCTACGGTAGGTGATTTCTGGTAAATCCGGTAACGTGTTGCCTAACACTGGGTCATTTTTGAGGATGGTCCAATTCTTCCTGATAATTTTGGCAATATCTTTGTATTGTGTTAAAGTTGGTGATGAAAGGGACAAACTCTTTCAACTTGGACCTTTTGGTTTGATGGTAAAAGGTCATTCCTATCCATATTGATGATTTTGTTAATTTCACTCTCTAATGAAGTGGCATTGTATCCTTTCTCTATAAACCTATTTTTGAGAATGTTGGATTGTATGATAAAATCTTCACGATTAGTACAGTTCCTGTGTATACATAAAAATTTGTCCTCTAGGTATATTAGCTAGCCATCTTGGCAAATGGCAGCTGTCTTTGGGAATGAAACTGTTCCTATCCGTTGGTTTAAAATAAGTCTTTGTAGAGATGGTGTTACCGGTGTTAAAGTGTAAGATCTAAAAAATTGATAGTAAAATAATCATACTGAAAAGATAACTTTATGTTTAATTCATTATAATTTAAAGTGGTAAAAAAATTCATTAATGTAAACTTGTCCCCCTCCCCATAAAAGCAGGATGTCATCTATGTATCTGCGGTAAAAAATTAGTTTGGGCCAATCGCGAGAATAAATCAGGTCTTCCTCCCATCTTGCCATAAATAAGTTGGCAAGGCTGGGTGTGAACTTCGACTTCGCACCCATAGCAACTCCGGTCCTTTGCAGATAGTACTTATTGTTGAACCAGAAGTAGTTGTGACTCATAGAAAAATCAAGTAACTCCAGGATAAAGTGCTTTTGTATTAAAGGGATGTCATCAGCAGTGTCTAGATAGAACTCAACAGCTGCGTGGCCATCAGTATGTTTAATGTTGCTATATAAAGCTTCTACATCCGCTGTTACAAGATATGTAGGATTGCCGAGTGTGATGCTCTTAATGTCTCTTTAGAGCTTGTTTAGTATCTTTTAGATAAGATGGTGTGTTACCAACTCAGCTGTGGTGCATTCTGTTCCCACTGATCATCCTTGAGATGTTTCCACAACTTGATTGGGAGTCCACCTGTGGGGAAATCAGTTGATTGGACATGATTAGGAAAGGCATAAACCTGTCTATAGAAGGTCCCACAGTTAACAGTGCATGTCAGAGCTCAAACCAAGCCATGAAATCCAAGGAATTGTCCGTAGAGATCTCTGAGACAGGATTGTATCAAGGCACAGATCTGGGGAAGGGTACAGAAACATTTCTGCAGCATTGAAGGTCCCAACGAGCACAGTGGCCTCCATCTGTAAATGGAAGAAGTTTGGAACCTCCAGGAAGCTTCCTGGAGCTGGCTGCCCAGCCAAAATGAGCGATCAAAGGGCCTTAGCCAGGGAGGTAACAAAGCACCTGGCGGTCCCTCTGAAAGAGCTTCAGTGTTTCTCGAGAAAAGAGAACCTTCCAGAAGAACCCTCTGCAGCACTCCACCAATCAGGCCTTTATGGTAGAGTGGCCAGACGGAAGGTAAATGGCAGCCCACTTGGTGTTTGCCAAAAGGCACCTGAGGGACTCGGGCCATGAGAAACAACTCTGGTCTGAAATGAAACAAAGATTGAACTCTGGCCTGAATGCCAAGCGTCATGTCTGGAGGAAACCAGACATCACCTGCCACCTGGCCAATACCATCCCTACAGAGAAGCATGGTGTTGGCAGCATCATGCTGTGGGGATGTTTTTCAGTGGCAGGAACTGGGAGGCTAGTCAGGATCAACTGAAAGATGAATTCAGTAATGTACAGAGACATCCTTGATAACCTGTTCCAGAGCACTCTGGACCTTTAAACTGGGGTGACAGTTCATCTTTCAACAGGACAACCTACGCACACAGCCCACATAACAACAAAGCAGTGGCTACATGCCAATTCTGTGAATGTCCTGGAGTGGCCCAGCCAGAGCCAAGACTTGAACCCGATTGAACATCTCTGGAGAGATCCAAAAATGTCTGCCCTGACATTCCCATGCAACCTGATGAAGCTTGAGGTACTGCATGGAAGAATGGGAGACATTGCCCAAAAAATGTGATAAGCTTGTAGCATCATACTCAAAATGGCTTGAGGCTGTAATTGGTGCTAAAGGTGCTTCAACAAAGTATTGCGCAAAGGCTGTGAATACTTGTGTACATTTTTTAAATTTGCCAAGATTTCAAACAAACTTCTTTCACATTTTTGTCATTATGGGGTATTTTTAGAATGCTGGGGGGGGGGGGGGGGGGGAGAATAATCCATTTTCAAATAGAACTGTAATATCAAAATGTGGCAAGTTAAGGTGTCTGGATTAGTAGCAAAAGGAGAGGAATGACTCTGTGCTCTCACCGTTAGTGGCTTATTCGGGACCCAAGATTTTTGGAGGTACAGAGTGATGTTTAGTGGAAAAGGACCTCCACTCTCTGACTAAAGTGAGATTGGAGGACTAAGAATGGAAGAGGACTGAGACATGAGAATTGAGGTTTAGGAGTGAGGATAGAATTGGAGTTTTGTGGATTTCCCCTAGTCAGCTAATGAGGCCTAATTGGAAAACACATACCACAGTATAGGAGATCTGACAAAACATCAAGTGTATGCTGGAATGGTCTCCATTTATTACAGATGTGACGTGTATATAAAAACAGAAGATGCAAGGCATCCAGTCTTTGGTCATCAATCAGTAGTCTGTGACCCTTTTGATAGGGTGGTGGTGACTATCAGTGGAAATGTTTGACAGCTTGTGGGTCTTAGTGGAATTTTTCATTTCTACATTCATGATGTAATGTCCTGAGACTTGGCACTGTTTGTGGTCCTGGGTTGTGACTCTCAAATGTATCTTCAAAATAAGAAAGTAAGAGCAGAGGTTGGCTTAACCCCTTCACGCCTAAAGGGTAAACCAAATCTAAAGGCCTAAGCACAATTCTGCACCGTTGACATGTGATAGCAAAACCGTACATATCATGACAACTACTTTGCACATCCAGGTGGATTATACCTTGATTTTTTCAGGACAAATTGGGCTTTCATTTGGTGGTAAATGGTAATGGATATCTCCTGATTTTTTTTTTTTTTTTTTTTTTTTTTTTAAAGGAAAGGAAAACTGGCCAAAAATAGTAAAAAAAAAAAAATTTTTTTTTTTTTTTTTTTAGCTATGTGTTTCTTGTTATGACCATAACCTACCACCAAAGAGAAACCCAAAATAAATTCTCCAGCTCTTGACGATCGCAGTGATACCATATATGTGTATGTTATTTGTGTTTGTACCCGTAGTACAGCCCAGAAACCATAGTGCGCATTTTGTTTTTTTTTTTTTTTTTTTTTTTTTTTTTTTTTTTTTTTACCTAAAACACACTAACACTAACTGACACTGACATTAACACTAACTGACACCAATTTTTTTAAATCCTGACCTTGACCTTTGACCCTGACCTAAACACTAACCCTGGCACTGAACTAGATCAAACCTTGATCTAGGTATTTTTTTTTATTTTTTCTTTTTTTTTTTTTAATATTTATTTTTTTTTTACAAACTTTTTTTTTTTTTCTTCTCTCTGACAGGAGTTCGAGAGATACAATGTATCTCTCTTCTCCATTCATAGAGAGAAAAAAAAACAAGGGGGGCTGGGCTGCACAGTGACTGATCACTGTGATAGCCAATCAGAGGCGATCATGTGACCCGGGAGTCCCGGGTCCCGATCGTTAGAACGGGACCCGGTGCTCTCAGTGACACCGCGGTCTCGGTGCTGGGAGCGCGCTGAGGGGCGCGCTCCCAACACAAAGACAGGTACGCAAATATGCGGCCCCACGGAAAAAAGCCCAGGTCCGTGAGGCCGCATATTTGTGTTACGTCGGCGTCAAGGGGTTAAGGAACTGGCTTATAAAGTCTTCAGTAAATAAAATCATTAGTAATTATATTAAAGACATGCAAAAATATATTCAGATATAGAAGAAAGGAAAATGGAGTGCTGAGAATGGAAATAGAGGAAGAGGATACTGTTTTGGGGGACATTTGGAGGTGTGTCCTATGAATGGTCCCTAGGACAGTGCCCCCCTCTCCCCCCATGCTGTTTTTATAACCCTTTACCTATTAACCCAGAAAATGGCCATTTTGAGTTGGCTACCATTGATTTCAATGGGGTTTAAGTTCACCATATGGCAGACGTGTTCTGCTGAGCTCCGCTCATCCCCGGCCAGGAGTGACTCACCCGCACCGCACTACAGCTGATCTTCTGCCTCGGGTGAGTCACGTATCACCGAGCACCCGGCCCAGCACCAGGGAGAGGCTTCTATGGGGAAGATAGGGCGCTGGAAGCCCCCCTCCCCGCAGCCTCAGAACCCGCGGCCCTCGCCACTGCGGCGCTTCCTCTATAGGCCGCAATCCCCGGCCTCTAGTATAGACAGAGGTCCGAGGAACGATCCCGGACCTCTAGCGGCCGCGGAGGGTACTGCACCCTGCCTAATTTCAGCACAGCTGCAAACCTCTGCTCTGATCCTTCCACAAATGGGGGATCACGACCCCCAATCGAAAGCAGGAGAGGCTATGGACAACCCTACTCCAGGGTATCTTCCTGCCCCTAGTCCTCAGCCGACAAAGTCGTCCCCTCCGCTCACAATCTCCGCGTTAGACGACAAGCTGCAAATTTTTCTACTACGAAATATTACCGCTTCCATAGCCGCTGAAGTGGGAAAATTGGCTAATGAGCTCAGAGGGGAAATAGCCCAGATTGGGGACCGCACGGATAAATTGGAAAGTAAGTTTGACGATTTGGTGCAATACGTTCACGTTTTGGAGGAAGACAACGCCTATCTGAAACATTCCATTTCCCAAATGCAACTCCAGCAGGAGGACCTGGAAAACAGGGAACGGCGCCAAAATATCCGTATACGTGGTATGTCCGAATCCGTTGCTGATGCCCAATTGCACCGCCATCTACTGTCCTTTTTCATCGCTACTGCCCCCATGGTTCAAGAAGCAGATTGGCGGATGGATAGGGCTCATCGCTCTCTGGGCCCTAAACCAATTGAGGGAACCAGTCCACGTGACGTTATAGTCCGCTTCACTACTTTCAAAGTAAAGAAGCCTTACTTTCAGCAGCCCGCCACAAATCTTCCTTGGAGTTTAAAGGTGATAAACTCCAACTCTTCTGTGATCTTTTCTCCAATTACTCTTGCTAAGCGGCGTGCTTTGAAGCCGATCACCACACATCTTCAGCATCATCGTGTCCTGTATCGTTGGGGGTTCCCCTTCAAGCTGGTGGTTGTTAGGGACAACACCCATGTTGTTCTCCGAGATCTTCAAGAGGCGGAATCTTTCCTTAAGCAGTTGGGACTCCCACCTCTACTGGATGATATGCCCTCATCGCCGCCTACTCCATCCCGTCCTTATGCCACCCCTTCCAAGATATGGACACCGGTCCGCGGAGGTCGGAGGAGACCCACACGCATACCGCAACGTCCACGCCCTCCCCGATCAAGCGATCCTCCTGCCTGAGGATTTTCAGGGGTGACCTTTTGTGGCGAATCTGGTGCTGTTTTGTTCGGCCATGGCCTTGCTGGGTGCATTTTATTTTTTTGTTTTTTGTTTCTTCTGGCCGGGTTTGACGTCCTCCCGGAAGTGTCGGATGTCGTGCTGCCCCCGATACTGTCTAGCCACTGGCCTAGACGACTTGGGCTTAGTTGACGTTCCCAAGTTTATATCCTCGCGGATACCTGTTCTTCATTGTGTATTTTTTTCTGTTGTGTTTTTTGCATGTTTTATGTTTTCTGTTTTTTTTTTTTTTTTTTTTTTTTTTTTTTCTTTTTACTACATCGATGGTACTTCATCCATTTGTCATGCTAATACATGTGGCCCAGTCACTGTTATTTTATAATGGCTTTGAAGTTTCTGTCATATAATGTTAAGGGCCTCAACTCTATTCAAAAAAGGTGGATGGCTTTGAAGGAATTTCGATCCTCAGGAGCAGACATCATTTTTGTCCAAGAGACCCATTTCAAATCTACAGGCTCCTTTCGTTTTGCCTCGAGATTTTTTCCCCGAGCCTACTCGGCCTTTGACCCTTCTGGGAAAGCCGGGGTGGCAATTTTGATTGGGTCACATTGCTCTCTTCGGGTTGTTTCCTCCAAAGTTGACCGACAGGGTCGTTTCATTATTTTGGAGTGTATGTTTGGTGAGACTCCCCTAGTTCTGCTGAATTTATATGCCCCTAACACGGGTCAATTGCAGTTCCTATCCCAAACACTCGCCGAACTGGATTCCATTTCCACTTCGCAGGTGATAGTTGGGGGAGATTTCAATCTGATTCTTTCCCCCCATAAAGACAGGAAGGTTCTTTTTGAGTCCACTCCCTCGAAGCGGCAATGCTCCTCTTCAAAATATTTTCGTAGATTGATTAGGGAGCATCGTCTCTTTGACGCATGGCGGATTAAACATCCTCTCCATAAACAATTCACTTTTTACTCTACTCCTCACCGTAGTTATTCTCGCCTAGACCATTTTTTCGTTTCTGCCCCATTGCTTCCACTTCTGGTTTCTTCTGATATTAATCCCATCACTTGGTCCGACCATGCCTCTTTGACTTTAAACCTTTTTTTCCCCCCCTGTTATATCCAAACCCTGTCATTGGCGCCTTAATGAGACCTTTCTTTCCACAGACCATCTTAGAGATGAATTGTCGCAGGGACTTGATGCCTACTTCACCCACAATGTTGGCTCCGTAACCTCCTCCTCAACTCTATGGGAGGCCCATAAGGCGGTTTTTTCGAGGGCTCTGTATTTCTATGGGTTCTCGTTTAAAAAAGTCCTCGGCGAGTGCTAGGGCTTCCCTCATACAACAGCTATCTTGGGCGGAAGGACGGTTATTGGCTAAGCCGTCTATTCCTGGGCTCCAGAGGGTAACTTCTCTACGGGATCAAGTTAAAGCTCTTGACTCCAGTAAAACTGCTCAATCCCTCCTTTGGGTTAAGCAGAAATTCTACGAATTTTCCAATAAGCCCCATCGTATGTTAGTCAATCGTCTCAAAGCTCAGTCCCCTTCTACGATGCCTGACCTACTAATACAGCCAGATGGAAGCCCCACTTATGACCCTCGGGTTATAGCAACTCTTTTTGGCTCATTTTACGGGAAATTGTACAACTGTTTAACCCCGGACCTGCATCCACCCCTCACACAGTCATTATTTGATAATTTTTTTGACGCATTGTCACTCCCGAGAATCTCACCTTCAGACATTGCCACCCTTAATGCTGACATTACACTAGAGGAATTATTGGACACAATCAAACTTCTCCCTTCTCGTAAAGCTCCGGGACCGGACGGATTGCCCTACCTACTATAAAACTTTTATTGGTATTTTGGCACCGCATCTCCTCTCTCTATATCACGATCTTTTTAAGGGAATTATACCCCAGACCGAATTCTCCCGTGCATACATCTCGGTCATCCCTAAACCCGATAAGGACCAGTCTATCGTGGACAACTACCGCCCCATTGCCCTACTCAATTCTGACTACAAGATTTTTACCAAAATTTTTGGCTAACCGATTGTCCGGAATCATCTCCAAGATCATACATAGGGACCAAGTGGGCTTTGTACCTGCCAGACATGCCGCAGATAACACTAGGAGAACTATTGATCTGGTTGATCTGGTTAACAGGTCCTCTACCCCTACTGTGTTATTAAGCTGGACGCTCAAAAAGCTTTCGACCGTTTAAGCTGGCCTTATATGTTCATGGTCTTGGAGAGATTTGGTTTCAAAGGTCCATTTGTAGCAGCGCTGAAGGCCCTCTATTCATCCCCCCTCTCGCAGGTCAGATTAGCTTCTTTTCTCTCGCCTCCCTTTCAGATGTCAAACGGTACACGTCAGGGCTGCCCACTCTCTCCTTTACTGTTTATTCTTTGTCTGGAACCTTTGGCCATCGCTATTAGGTCAAACCCGGATATTCGTGGGATACAGTCACATTCCCATGAGTACAAATTATCGTTATTTGCAGATGACATTCTTCTCACGCTTACGAGTCCCCATACTTCTTTACCGATTTTGCATAAGACCTTGAAACAATTTGGGGCTATTTCAGGTTACAAAGTCAATACGTCCAAAACTGAGGCACTCCCAATACATGTCCCGCCTATCGTTCTGTCCTCGCTTCAGGAAGCCTTTCCCTATCGGTGGTGCACACACTCTTTAAAATATTTAGGTACTAATATTTCTCTTTCTTACCAATCCATATACGAGGCCAATTTCCCCCCTTTGTTCATAGCAATTTCTCGCTCTCTGAAACAATGGGATGCCTTGCCCATCTCTTTCCTCGGTCGCATTAATGTTCTAAAAATGACCGTGTTACCCAAACTCTTATATCTGTTTGCGACTCTCCCCGTTCCCGTCCCTATGTCCAAGCTTCACTCCCTTCAGAAATCTTTCCTACACTTTATCTGGCACAATATGCGACACAGGATTGCACGTTCTGTTCTGCTCTCTCCGCGTTCTAGGGGAGGTTTGGGAGCACCGGATATAATCAAGTATTATTATGCGACTCACCTTTGTTTTCTTTTGTCATGGTCCACGCAACACCCTCCCAATACATGGACTGAGATTGAATCTTTACAACTGTCCCCAGTTCATCCATGTTCCCTCCTTTGGTCAACCGCGGCAGTGGATGTCTCTTCCTTCCGTCATCTATTCCTTGGTCCCATGCAATTTTCATTGACGGTATGGCAGAAATGTAAGGCTCAATTTACTCTGGCCTCTGAATGCTCCCCTCTGACAAATATCCTCTATAACCCTAACCTGCCAGACAATATGGCCATATCCCGGATGTCTCTTTGGGTGGTATCTAACCTTTTTCAATTACGTCACTTGGTACATCCGGTGACTCGTAAATTACATTCATTCCCGGATCTCCAGAAAAAAAGCTTCTTTACCTCCTCATCACCTATATATATATTTCCAAATACGCCATTTTTTTCTCTACTTTATCATCCTCATTGATTCTGGGGAAGCCTACACCCTTCGAACGTTTATGTATGCAGGGCCCCCACCAAAGGGGTATCATCTCCAATACTTATAAAATTCTTCTGGACGCATCCCCTTTATCTAATGAAACTCACCTTTATATGCGTAGGTGGTCCCAGTTTGTACAACGTGATATTGATTTACTAACGTGGAAGAATATTTGGGTAAATGCATCTAAATCTTCTGTCTGTGTGGTTTTTAAGGAAAACATTTACAAGATTATGATGTTATGGTACAAAACACCTGAGGTTCTTCATGCTTTCAACCCGAGTGCTTCTCCTGTCTGCTGGCGCTGTGGTAGGGATTCTGGTTCTCTCTATCATATTTTTTGGACTTGTAAATCTATTGTTCCTTTCTGGGAGGAAGTCCGCTCCTTGTTGCAATCAATGCTGCATGCCTCGCTCCCTTTTGACCCTCTGCATTTTTTGCTAGGCTTGCCATTCCCGGGTTTATCTAAACCAGCCAGAAAACTTGCTGCTCATGGGCTGACCGCGGCCAGGAGAAGTATTCCTATGGGTTGGTTATCTTCTACTCCCCCTACAATGCTGACTTTGTGCAAACTTATTGCTGAAGTAAGACGGATGGAGTATTTGACTGCCTTACATAATTGTTCATCTGCTGTATTTGAGTTGATTTGGCTCCCGTGGGATTCCTTCATTTCCTCTTTGCCGGCCTGAAACTAAGATCCTGATTGTTTCCGCACTGATTTTGTATGACTCTGTATGACTCTATTGGACTTGATTATGTGTAGTTATGCCATCGATGTTTTTTTTCTGTTATGTTTATCAGTTTACTTATTTGAAAACCAATAAAAATTGTTATTACAAAAAAAAAATAAGAGCAGAGGTTGGCTTCAGCAACTAGCTTATAAATCATTACATAAAACCATTTGTAATTTTAATGGCATGCAAAAATATATCCAGGTATAGGATGGGAGTGAGGATGAAGATTATGAAAGAGGATAATATTTTGGGGGACCCTTTTGCTTCATATAAAAAAAATACCATTTTCCCTGAATGTGTATGGTAAGTCCTTGATCAAATAGTTTTGACTGTGATTGTCCTTAGCACAGTGAACTGCCCCCCCCCCCCCCCCCCCATTGCTGGTGGGTTTTTCTTTTTTTTTTTTTCCCCCAGAAAATGGCCATTTTGATTCAGCACAGGTTTTTTTTCTTGTAGTTCCCCCAAACCCTGCTTGAACATATTCCAGGGTAGTTTGACTCCTCCCCAACACTGCTGGTCCCTTACAATTATATATGACCATAACCATCAAGCTAAAAACTACAAGAAAGTGGAAATAAAAATGTAACTCCTACCCAAATCATTAAACCAAATTAAAACCTTTTTGGCTTGGTGTAAAGGATAAAAAAAACTACCTACTATTGACATAATGCTAAACACCCCAAACCAATCAGGTTAAGGGGGCTTAAACTCAGCTCTTCCTAGCCATAGATGACCATTTACTGCAAAAGTATCAATAGAAAATATATACAGCACACAATATAGTAATACATATAGCAATGAATGCAGTTTATAGCACAATACTGGAAGCACATGACACTAACCGGTCTTTCCCTTCAACAAATGTCACTCACACTAAATCAGTGTTTCTCAACTCCAGTCCTCATGGACCCCCAACAGGTCATGTTTTCAGGATTTCCATTATTTTGCACAGGTGATTTGATCAGTTTCACTGCCTTAGTAATTACCACAGCTGTTTCATCTGAGGGAAATCCTGAAAACATGACCTGTTGGGGGTCCATGAGGACTGGAGTTGAGAAACACTGCACTAAATCCACCCACACTGATAAATGGGTGCTGTGAAAGCAGTCTTAGTGTGGGGGTGCTAACTTTAGTGACAAACATTGGCAAATGTCTTGCTCTCCTAACTAGAGTTCAAGTATGACCTTGGCCAATGATGGCCCAAGCAATGCATTGTGGGACATTTGGTCAGGGGATTCTAGCCAAACAAAGTTCAAATTTTCTATGAACAGACAAACTGTAAATGTTCAGTTTGAACCTATGCTAGGACCAAATGTTATCCTCATCTCCTTCATGAAGTTTTGTCTGCTATTCCTGAAGCCTCACTTCCAGGGCCATCTTCATATTATGATACACTGATCCATAATTATAAGGACTGTAAACCATGTAAGCAAAAGTTCAACAGTGTTCTAGAATTTTAAGTGTTCAGGTAGGACAGGATGCTTGTACAGTTCCCCAGAGTGGATTCAACAAGTTGGTCTCTTGATTAGGTGGTTGAAAGGACATATTCAATTTCTACCTCGGCTCCAATAGTCAGATTGTCTCATGGTCAGGTATAAGACATGCAGAAGCACTGGCAGTAGCTGTGGAATGGACATCACTTGCTCTATATGCCATATGTACTGTATAACAGTACTTTTAAGGTCTTCTGAAAGCAATTCTGCTTTCCAAGGCAGATGAAGATATATTAATGTCCCTGGATGAACACCTTTCAGAGACCCCAGGTCCCAGAACATTTATTTAGCTTCAAGACTTCTTCCACTTTGCTTGGTGGCAAGTCAATGGATCTCACATTAGCACCAGAAAAGTCCCTATACATTGGGTCACAGCCCTCTACTCCTTTCCAAGGGAATGACCTAGTCATAG
>CATNWA010002473.1:0-22467 GCA_951230385.1 Staurois parvus | reverse complement strand
GGCTTAAAGTCCTTGTCAAGCCGCCCTGAACAACAAACAAGTCAAAGCGTCTTACTGGGCTGTCTGTTGCCAGGGTCCAAAGCCCTCTTTTTTGATGGGGGGAAATTTTTTGCATCTCATTGGAAACCGGCCCCAAAGTATGGGGGAAAATGGGGGCACCCCTGAAAGTGCTTAAATTTCAGTTTCCACAGTCTGTTTGTTTTGGGGGGGCCCTGTCATTGTGGTGGGGGCCCACTGGTTCTTTAAGTCCAGGGTCAACCAGCCGTCTACCGGGGAGATTTTGAAGCACTTCATGCTTCCTTCCCAACGGCTTTTTGGGGATCGACTTCTTTTCCCAAGGAAATTGGCATGCCCAAATGCCAAAAGCCCCAAAAACCTGGTTCAATGACCATGGGATTACTGTGTTGTTGGGCCCAGCAAATTCCCCTGACCTAAACCCCCATAGAGCATCTTGGGGCTTGCCAAGAAAAAGTGAGAGACAGAAACCAAAACAAATGCACAAGAGCTGAAGGCCGCTATTGAAGCATCCGGGGTTTTCCCATAACACCTCAGCAGTGCCACAGGCGATAGCTTCCTGCCACCCCGCATTAGGCAGTAATTTGCTGAAAAAGGGGGCCCAAAACCAGTTATACTATGCAAGCTTATACTTTTCAGGGGTTTCCAATATTGTTCTATGTCAACCCTTGTTTTATTGATTGCATGTAATTTTCTTTTTTTCTAGTTGGGGAAATTTGGGGTTTTCATGACTGAAAACCCATAATCATCACAATTATGACAAATCGGGGGTTTGGGAACTATCTTGCTTTGCATGAAATAAGTCTTTCTCTATTTTATTTTTTACATTTTAAGTTGCTTTTGAAAAAAATCCGATATTTCTAAATGTTTCGGTTTCACCTGTATACAGTGGGGCAAAAAAGTATTTTGCAGCCACCAAATTTTGAAGTTCTCCCCCTTACAAAAATGAGAGAGGGGTGTAATTGGATCATAGGTAGACCCAACTTGAGAGGCAAATGAGAAAAAAAAAAACCCGACAATCACATGGCTGATTTGGAAGGAATTTTTTTTGCAAATTTTTGTTGAAAAAAAGTATTTGGCAATTGAAAGTTCATTCAATACTTTGTTATATATCCTTTGTTGGCAATGACAGAGGTCAAACGTTTCCTGTAAGTCTTCACAAGGTTGGCACACACTGTTGCTGGTATGTTGGCCCATTCCTCCATGCAGATCTCCTTAGAGCAGTGATGTTTTGGGGCTGTCGCTGGGCAACACGGACTTTCAACTCCCTCCAAAGGTTTTCTATGGGGTTGAGATCTGGAGACTGGTTTAGGCCACTCCAGGACCTTGAAATGCTTCTTACGAAGCCACTGCTTTCGTTGCCCGGGGGGGTATGTTTGGGATCATTATCATGTTGGAAGACCCAGCCACGTTTCATCTTCCATGCCCTTGCTGATGGAAGGAGGTTTGCACTCAAAATCTCACGATACATGCCCCATTCATTCTGTCCTGCACATGGATCATTCATCCCTTGGTTCCCTTTGTCAGGAAGAACAGCCCCAAAGCATGAATGTTGCCACCCCCATGCTTCACAGTATAAGGTATTGGTGGGTCTTTGGATGCAACTCAGCATTCTCTCTCCTCTCAAACACGACGAGTTGTGTCTGTTTCTTACCAAACATTTTCTATTTTGGTTTTTTCAATCTGACCATATGACATTCTCCCAATCCTCTTCTGGATCATAGCTCAAATGCTCTCGCTAGCAAACTTCAGATGGGCCTGGACATGTGACTGGACTTAAGCAGGGGGACACGTCTGGCCACTGCAGGATCTGAGTCCCTGCGGCGTAGTGTGTTACTGATGGTAGCCTTTGTTACGATTGGATCCCAGCTCTTTGTCTGCAGGTCATTCACTAGGTCGCCCCCGTGTGGTCCTGGGATTTTTGCTCACCGTTCTTTGTGATCATTTTGACCCCACAGGGTGAGATCTTGCGTTGGAGCCCCAGATCGAGGGAGATTATCAGTGGGTCTTGTATGTCTTCCATTTTCTAATTATTGCTCCCACATTTGATTTTGTTCACACCAAGCTGCTTGCCTATTGCAGATTCAGTCTTCCCAGCCTGGTGCAGGTCTACAATTTTGTTTCTGGTGTCCTTTGACAGCGCTTTGGTCCTTCACCATAGTGGAGTTTGGAGTGTGACTGTTTGAGGTTGTGGACAGGGGTCTTTTATACTGATAACAAGTTCAAGGCAGGTGCCATTGATACAGGTAATGAGTGCATGGACAGAGGAGCCTCTTAAAGAAGAAGGTACAGGTCTGTGAGAGCCAGAAATCTTGCTTGTTTGTAGGTGACCCAAATACTTATTTTCCACCATAATTTGCAAATATAATTCTTTCCAAAATCAGCCAATGTGATTGTCTGGATTTTTTTTCTCATTTTTGTCTCTCATAGGTCTACCTATGATCCCAATTACAGGCCTCTCTCATCTTTTTAAGTGGGAGAACTCGGGCACAATGGTGGCTGACTAAATACTTTTTTGCCCCCCACTGTATTTTGATTTGGATTCTAAATAAAAGGGCATATATTTTCAGAGAGGAGAGGTGTCTGTGGCCCAAATGATGTGAATTTTCATACTTAACTGCTGCAGGGCAGCATCGGGTGAGCAAAATCACGTTTGTGTGTGTGTATAAGTATATATGTATGTGGTGTGTGTGTGATTTTTGCATTTTGCACGCACCTACCCGCGCCGCCATTCACGGCCGTGACTGTCAATCACCGGGTCCCGCCCGGTGATTAGTTTGCCGGCTCCCAGTGATTGCCGGGGGGGCATCTCTGACGGGGAGAAGAACTGTTTGTAAACAAACACAGTTCTCCTCCCTGTCAGCTACAACTCGTGCACACTGCCTTTGGATGGCTGTGCACTAGCACAGCCATCCAAAGCAGTGTGATTACAGTGAAGCACACAACACATGGCCCCATAGTAAAACACACCCAGCACACAGTTAACCCCCTTTGATCACCCCTCATGTGATCCCCTTCCTGCCCAGTGCCATTAGTATAGTGCTATTGTTTTTTTTTTAGTCACTGATCACTGTATTGGTGTCACTGGGGATGTCAGTGACACCAAGTCAGTTCCCCCCAGTGGTCAGAATGCCCACCGCAGTCCCAATATAAGTTGGTGCCAGCCACGCCCCGCCGCACCATTACTCAAAAAACCATTAAATAATTAAAAGAAAAAAAAATTCAGTACTCTATACCACCGCCATTTGTAATCGCTATAACTTTCACGTAAAGCCAATTAATTTACACCGTATTGGATTTTTTTTTTTAGCAAAGACATGTAGCCAGAATACATTTTTCTGTTCATAAATTTGATGATAATATTGAGATTTTTTAAAATTTTTTACTGGGACGTTTAATAGCAAAAAGTAAAAAATAGTTCTTTCTCAAAATTGTCGCTTTTTTTTTAGCGCAGAAAATAAACACACAGGCGAACAAATTACCACCGAAAGCTCAATTCATGGGAAAAAAGGACATAAATTTCATTTTGGTGCAGCATGCATAACTGTGCAATTGTCAGGTTAAAGTAAACGTAGCGCAAAAATGGGGCCTGGTCAGGAATGGAGGGGTAAATCCTCACAGGGAAGTGGTTAATCAATAGAAAATGCCAAGACATCTGTTCTCATATAAGTGAAACAGTCTTTTTTTTCCCCTTCCCTCCCTTCTGGTACATTTGCATGAGACACATCATAAACACATGCTGTACAGAAAAAGAAAACAATCTAGGATGGCTTCTATTATCAGCACTAAGAATCATTGCATCACAAAGGGTGTACATGATTTACCAAGGGTAATAAGTAAACCAAAATTGACCAGCCCCATAAACAAAACTTAAACAGCCCCACAACTCTCCCTTTAAAAAGAGAATCCATCAATATAGTTCCCTCTACAATGTTCCATAGAAACCTTCAGCCATCAATAGACCCCCATCCCATCTACAAGACCACTTAGGCCATCCCACTGCGAACCTCTGCAGCAAACCCACATGCACCAACTGCCATTTATACTCTTATGTTTTAAAAAAATTACTAACATACCTCAATGTTCCTTTGAATAAAAATCTATCCTTCCTTTATGGGTCTTTTTGCTTCTTCTGTTTTGTTGTTCTGGTGTGTAATATCTCACTAGTTTCCATTCCAGAAGCTTTACCTGAAACAAAAGTTTGGAATGACTATGCAATCCAGTTTTAAAAGGGACAATGTTTTGGTGAAAAGAGCAATAAACCTATGGTGCATTCTATATACACAAGAAGTTTGCAAGAAAGTCACAGCTGTTTTTAATGTATTGCCAACATGTGTACATCTTAATTTAGAAGTCTATGTGGGTAAAGACATGTGATTCTTTCAAAAGCCTGTGGTAGTCTCGTCAGCAGTTTAAAAAAAAAAGGAGGCACTTCACTTCTTTATGATTATAGTTCAGGGTCTTCCAAACTTCCAAAGAAAGGGCCATTTTACTGTCCTTTCATACCTTAGGGGCCTGGCTTTTGCACAGTGGGAGTAAAAGATCCCCGATCTTTGGTATTAGGGGGATAAATAGTTGGTGTCAGTGAGAGGACTAGTGCCCTATTGTTGGTGTCTGTGCCAGGAATTATACCCCATTGTTTGTGTCAGTGGCAGGAATAATATATTCAAGAACCAGCCCATATCAAAACACTATTCACTATTTACAAACTTTATATAATGTGTATACATAAAAACACAAGTAATTGAAAACTCAGACTACCATTCTGAAACGGTGTCCTCACGGAATGCTTTGCCCTCACTGAAATAATGCAGGCACTGGGCAAAACAATTAGGAAATGTTTCATGACACATATGCTGGGAAGCACTTATCAGTGGACGTGTCAAATGGACACTGTATCAGCGAAGTAACCCCCATTAAGGACCCACTGTGTACTTAGAAAAAGACATGTCTCTATATAGTTTTGTATTGTTTTGGTTGGAATGAAACCTCCAACCTTAGGTCCGTATATTGATGGTAACCAGTACCAACTGATTGTGCTGGGTTTTGCTATGGGAATGGAGTGTGGCTCAGAGCTCTACTCAGGGGAGATCTTCAGACAGATGACAGGGTGATCAAGAGCAGGAGAGAGCAGATAAATGGTGTGGTGTGTGGGGGCACAGAAAATTTGTGAAAAATCTCTGGCAGAGAAATAGACAGGATCCCTAAGCCTGAAAGCCAAAGCAGAAGGGCTGCAAAAAAAACCCATGATGCTTAAAGAAGGATGATGCTTCCCCCCTTGGGGGTTATTTACTAAAACTGGAGAGTGCAAAATGTGGTGCAACTCTGCGTAGAAAACCAGCCAGTGTCCAGGTTTTATTGCCAAACCTTATTGAAAAAGCTAAAGTTACAGTGCTATGAAAAAGTATTCATACCCCTTGAAATTTTCCACATTTTGTCATGTTACAACCTAAAACGTAAATGTATTTTATTGGGATCTTATGTGATAGACCAAAACAAAGTGGCACATAATAGTGAAGTGGAAGGAAAATGATAAATGGTTTTCAAAATGTTATAAATTATTATTTTTAAATTAATATCTGAAGTGTGGTGTGCATTTGTATTCAGCCCCCCCCCCTGAGTCAATACTTTTCAGAACCACCTTTCACTGCAATTACAGCTGCAAGTCTTTTTGGGTATGCCTCTACCAGCTTTGCACATCTAGAGAGTGAAATTTTTGTCCATTCTTCTTTTCCAAATAGCTCAAGCTCTGTCAGATTGGATGGAGAGCATCTATTAACAGCAATTTTCAAGTATTAACACACATTCTCAATTGGATTTAGGTCTGGACTTCTAACACATAAATATACTTTGATCTAAAACCATTTCATTGTAGTTCTGGCTGTATGTTTAGGGTCATTGTCCTGCTGGAAGGTGAAAATTTTAAGTTTTTGGCTGTAACATGACAAAATGTGGAAAATTTCAGAGTATGAATACTTTTTAAAGGCACTATATACTGTATATATTACCTTAGTTATTCTTTGTATTTTTGGATGATAAATGACACAGTATAAGGAGATGTAAATACCTGGGTAGGAGTAAGATTTATTATTTTTGGGTGTCCAGACCAGCACATTATTGTGGGTGGCCCTGTAGATGTATCAGCAGGGATCTATTTGGAAGGTGAATGTTCACTTTTGAGCACCTGATGAAATCTATGTGACGTAATGTATAGGAGTTTGATCATGTGTATGTGAACATAGAATGAGAAGTCGAATGTGTTCAGTTGATATTTTTTTATACACTTAGATGAGGTTACTCTTGTTGATGTCTTCTTGTTGAGGTGGAGTCACTCTGTGTGCGTGTTTGAGTATCAATTTGATATTAGCCAGTCCCTGTACAGCAGATCTCAGACTGGGAATCAACTGTACTGCAGTGACCATGTGTTTTTTTTTTTTTTCCAGTCAAGTAGTCTTTATTAAACTACGGTAATTAAGGCACAGCAGTGTGACAGAGAGATGAAATCTACAGTCTGCTTCTTCTACTTTCACTGTCTTTCCATGGACTAGGTGAGGGACAAGACCTGTAAGAGTTACTTAAATATGAGGTCTTCTGCACTGCCAGACAGGTCTTTTCTGTTTGGCAGACTTCTGAAAATCTCAGAAGTGAATAGACAAATATATAAATCCTTTAGCAGGTAAAACACCTCCATTGTATGCTTTTCATATGCATATTTTTCTATTTACCTGGAGTTCAGCTTTAAAACATATTAATAAGTTGTATTTACTGTGTGTTTTTCATTTATGATATATATGCTCGTTGGAAAGATAAAGAAATGTAACAGATGTACTCCTGAGCAGCTTTTAATGTATGCATGGACACCTACTATTCTCAAGTGCATAAGACCTTAAATAATATGTTCCTACCATAAGGGTAAATTTGGTTGCAAAGGCCTATTCGTATCACTGCCGTGATTCTGTGTGACTGAATCTGGATCAGATGACCCCCCTGTCGCAAACGTGCGCACCAGAGACTGCGCAGTCTGCCATTTTGTTAAGAGTAGCCATGTTATTCCCTCATTCTTCCCCCCCCCCCCTCTCACTCTGAGAGGCACAGTGACAGATGTGTGTGTGTTGAAAGTGTCACAGGCCAGATCCCAGCAGGGAGCCATGAGGTACCTCACTGTCCCAAGAAGCTGTACCATTTCACACCTCGGCAGAGATAAGGCAGGCTCTCTACAGAGTTGAGAGATTCCAACCTCATAAAACGTAACTCAGCGTAGGTGACAGAATCAGATAACTTCGGTTAAAACCATTTTTCCCCTATGTCTCATATCTTGGAATATGAGAGACTTACATAAAAACCGAACATATCGTCAGATGGACTATGAGCAGGCAAACCGTTTGATGGGTCACTCGCCTTGTCTCGGACACATAGGAAAGCAGAAAAATAGATCTCGCAAACCATTCAGTGTACACTTTCATAATTCATATCTAATCAATCCTCAGACTTGTTGGTCCAGAGACACCCCCTGCTGGGGAACTACAAAATAGGCTGTCAGACCTAAGAGTGGAAGAAGTTGCCCTCTCGCTCTGAAACTTGGATCTGCTAACCCAGGACTTTGGCAAGTACCTTAACCCTTTCACCTCTCTCTGATATCTCTTTGCTGTGCTATGGTTCTTTGTATATTTTTATATATAGTTACATCTTTTTTCTGAAAATATTTTTATTGCACCTGTTTGACCTTTTAGTAATAAATCTTTCTTTCTGAAAGTGTTGAACTGTTTCTATAGCTCTGTATTGCAATTTACAAATCCCTGCCTCTAAAGATAACGCTACTGTTTGTTTAACCCTCTGTATAACAGGACTGTGTTATGACCGTTTTATACAGACAGACGATTATCTCAATCATTATAGTGTTACAGCTGATAATGCCGAGTTTCCTCTTTCTCTGTACAAAAAGGCGGTGGTGGCAGTGTGAAGGGTTAATTGCGTAATTAACTTGACCCAGTAACAATCGCCCATGCTGCTGGTACATCGATTGTGGTAAGTTAGCTGGAAAATCGTTGTGCATGGTGCAGCTGGGTGTGACATTGTTACGCACATCACGGTTTTAGATCGGCTAGTCCTTCGGTCACGAGTTTGGGTGAGAAGGTCTGGGGTCTGACGCCGCGATCGTAGGATTGTCGCATGATGGTGGCGGCGACCTTGCGATCGTGACAAGTAGGATGTTCCAATGCTGTAGAGAAAACCAATCACCTGAAGTTCCAATAAGTTAATCAGGAGATGAGACTCCTCTAACAACCAAGTCCCCTGCCCCAACAGGATGCAGGGGACTTGGCCAGCCCAACAGGCTGGCATCCATTATTAGTGTCCCCCAAAAGACGGTTATGAAGGACTTCCTTGAACCAGAGTGGGATTCCTGAGTTACCAAACCAGTGAAACTGAGTGAATTGAAATGCTTTAAAACCAGCTACCATCAGACCAAGGACTTTCATGCAATAGTGGAGAGTCAGACAACACCTGGGCTGCAGGGTTCAAACTGGAGACCAGAAAGTCTGAAGCCTTTTCTGTGGATGGAATGCTCTGGCCTGAACTATTACAGATATTACAACTTATGAGTTTGTTCATCTGTGATTTTCAAAGAGTCAGGACAGAGCCTATGCCTGCTGTTCCATCAACTCGGGATCTTCTAAGTATCCCGCAGTGGGGATACCACATTAGCGCATTGTGGCTGATCTGAAGCCAAGCACATTCGTGAACATCAGAGGTGCAGACATGAGGTGTAGGTAATCATCCTTGATGTCCACAGAAGCAGTAAAGTTTCCTTGGTGAACAGGGATGGTGACAGCTTTAAGGGATTCCATGCAGAATTTCTGGAACTAAATCAAAACATTTACAATTTTGAGATCCATTTTTGTTGAATATTTTATTGAAAATGCCAATTTTTTCTTAGTTACATAGTTCGTCTGGTTGAAAAGAGATACAAGTCCACCCAGTTCAACCAATAAATGGGAGAAAAAAATTATATACAGTGCTATATACGTAATTCTATACCCACAATTGATCCAGAGGAAGGTTAAAAAAAACCCCCCAAAACTCATGATGCAATTTGCTCCAGCAGGGGAAAAAAAAATCCTTCCTGATCCCCCACGAGGCAATCGGATATTCCCTGGATCAACGTTATCTATAAATATCAGTATCTCAATATATTTTGTGTGTGTTTTAGGAAAGAATTCAGGCCTTTTTTAAAACAATCTACTGAACTGCCCAGATCCAGCTCTTGAGGGAGTCTATTCCACAGTTTCACAGCTCTTACTGTGAAGAAGCCTTTTCGTATTTTGGAGGTTAAATAATTTTTTCCTCGAGACATAAAGAGCGCTCCTTGTCCTCTGTGATAAAGTGAATAACTCTACACCAAGCTCACTATATGGACCACCTATGTTATTTATACATTGTAACAAGGTTAGCTCGGCAGCGGGTGTGTGTGACCCCCTGGATGGGTGCACAACACAAAAAGATAGGCACAGCACAACAATAGTGGAGGTGAAAACAAACAGGTGCAATTTATTTACAATATTTACAGAAAAAATGATAAACAAAAAGAGACATCAAAATAAATCCTGGCCAACTTGGCTACTTACTGCAACAACAGCTTTTCCCTAGCTACCCACTAGGTACAGCCTGCTGCTATACCTAGTTGCTAGTACTGGGAGGTTAGCCACACAGGCTTTGGTCTCTCTGCACACAGATAACAGGTCAGCTCCCCAGACAGTTCAGGCACAGATCTGGTTCCAGGGTGGAGCAACTCCCTAAGCACTCTGGGAAGCTTTATACAAGTGTTAATGAGCCCACTACCTTCAGCTGGGCTCATTATCTCAGTGCTGAAGGACTCAGCACTTCCCTCTAGTGGTACAAATCCCCATAAACCCTGAATCTCGGACAAATATATCGTCCATCCAGGACGCAACCAGGTGATTTCACCTGCCTACTGTCACATACCCCCCCCCTCTTGTTTCAACCTTGGGGTTGTAACACCAGTAGCCAGGCAGGCATGTACCCGGGATAAAGCATCCACATTTCCCATCTGAACACCGGGGCGATGCTTCACCTTGAAGGTAAATTCCTGTAGGGCCAGAAACCACCTATTTACCCTTCTATTGGTCTCCTTATTTGAGCCATCCATTTCAAGGGAGCGTGATCTGTGATCAGGTCAAAATGTCTGCCCAGCAGATAGTACCGAAGGGAATCTAGGGCCCACTTTACCGCTAAACACACTCCTTCTCAATCGTGGCGTAATTTTCCTCGTGAGACTTTAGCTTTCGGCTGAGATAGATTACCGGGTGCTCCTCCCCCTGCCAAACCTGGGACAGCACTGCTCCTAAGCCAACATTGGATGCATCTGTCTGGACCACAAAGTCTTTTGAGAAGTCTGGTGAGTATAGGACTGGCTGGCTACATAAGGCCCTTTTTAAAGACAGGAAGGCTGCTTCAGCCTCAGGGGACCACTTAACCATGACAGACTCCTTCCCTTTTGTCAGGTTGGTTAGGGGTACTGCCATAGAAGCAAAATGGGGAATGAATCGCCGATAGTAGCCAGCAATTCCTAGAAAAGCCCGTACCTGCTTTTTGTTATTTGGGCGTGGCCAATTCTGTATTGCTTCCACTTTGTTTATCTGAGGTTTTATTACCCCTCTCCCAATAGTGTACCCCAGGTACTTGGCCTCCTCCTGTCCAATCGTACACTTCTTTGGGTTGGCCGTAAACCCAGCTTTCCGTATTGAGTCTAGCACAGCCTGAACTTTTGGCAAATGTGAGGCCCAGTCTGCGCTATGGATAATCACATCGTCCAAGTACGCTGCAGCATACTTCTGATGGGGACGAAGAATCTGATCCATTTTTCGCTGAAAGGTGGCCGGTGCATTCTGTAACCCGAACGGCATTCTTTTATACTGGAAATGACCCTTCTGGGGTTACAAATGCAGTCTTCTCCTTTGCCGACTTAGCTAGGGGAATTTGCCAATAACCTTTCGTCAAGTCTAGTGTTGTCATGTACCGGGCTGCTCCCAGTCGGTCGATTAGTTCATCTATCCTTGGCATGGGGTAGGTGTCAAATTTTGTAACTTTATTCAACTGTCGAAAGTCGTTACAAAATCGCCAGCTCCCATCTGGTTTGGGCACCAACACTATGGGGCTGGACCAGTCACTTTGGGACTCCTCTATCACCCCCAAATCTAGCATTCTCTGTACTTCCCCACGTATTGCCTCCCGTCGAGCCTCTGGGATTCTATAGGGTTTCAGTTTTACTCTTTCACCCGGTGGGGTGATAATGTCATGCTCCACCCCCGAGGTTTGTCCCGGCAGCTCAGAAAAAACCTCTATGTTGCGGAGCACAAACTCTTTAGCCTCCTGTTTTTGAATTGTAGACAAGGTGACTGCTATTCCAACCTCCGGAACCAAGCAGTTAGATGGCGCTGGTGACAAACCCTCAGCAACTAGGGATTCCCTGTCCCTCCAGGCCTTTAGCAGATTGATGTGGTAGATCTGCTCCGGTTTCCGCCTTCCTGGTTGTCTGACCCTGTAATTCACCTCACTCACTTTCTCAATCACCTCGTATGGGCCATGCCATTTGGCCAGGAATTTGCTTTCAACCGTAGGGATTAGCACTAGCACTCTATCTCCTTCAGCAAACGACCTGGTCCGGGCCCCCCGATTGTACACCCTCTGCTGCGCTAACTGTGCTTGGGACAAATGTTCCTTTACGATAGGCATGACCTGGGCAATTCTATCTTGCATTTGGGCGACGTGCTCAATCACACTCCGTTGGGGAGAACTCTCACTTTCCCAAGTTTCCTTGGCGATATCTAACAGCCCCCTTGGGTGTCTCCCATAGAGCAACTCAAATGGTGAAAACCCTGTGGAGGACTGGGGTACCTCCCGGATGGCAAACATCAAATAGGGTACTAAATAATCCCAACCCTTTCCATCCTTATCTACCACCTTCCTTAGCATTTGTTTCAGGGTTTTGTTGAACCTTTCCACCAACCCGTCAGTTTGGGGATGATACACAGAGGTGCGCAACTGTTTTACCTTGAACAGTTTGCAGAGCTCTTTCATCACCCGGGACATAAAGGGGGTTCCCTGGTCCGTCAGCAGTTCCTTTGAAATACCCACTCGGCTGAAAACGAGGAATAGCTCCTTAGCTATTGTCTTGGCAGAGGTATTTCGGAGTGGAATTGCTTCTGGATAGCGGGTGGCATAGTCGAGTATGACCAACAGGTACTGATGCCCCCTAGCGGATTTCACCAGCGGACCTACCAAATCCATGGCAATCCTTTCAAAGGGGACCTCAATGATGGGAAGAGGTACCAGTGGACTACGGAAATGGGGCATAGGGGCCGACTTCTGACACACAGGGCAAGAGGAACAGTAATTTTCCACCTCCTTAATGACCCCAGGCCAATAGAACCGCTGCAGTACTCTTTCCCGGGTTTTCTCCGCCCCCAAATGACCCCCAAGGATGTGTCCATGGGCCAACTCCAACACCAACTTCCTGTAAGGTCTGGGCACCACCAGTTGCTCAATGGTTTCTTCTGCCCCCTGAGCAACTCGATAGAGTAGGTCCCTTTCCACAAGGAAGTATGGATAAGCAGCAGTTTTCTCAGGACTCACTAGTTGGCCATCTACTTTTACTACATTTTCCCGGGCTTTTATCAGCGTGGGGTCTTTCAGCTGTTCGGTGGCAAAATTTTCCCTATGCACCTCTAAGTCCGAGAAATCCAAAACCGGCAGATTTTCATCTGAGGAGGTGGGCTCCTCCCCAGTTCCTTGGGTCTCCCCAGCTAGTACCGACAAGGGGAACTTGGGAGAGACCTCACCACACTCAGACGCTTTCTGGGATTCACCTTCCTGGTCTGCAGGGGAGACAGTGGGGGGGTCAGAACAATCCCAGAGTTCCCAGAATTTTGGAAAATCCCTCCCCACAATGGCATCATGTGGTAAATGAGGTACCAATCCTACCTGATGAGACAGGTTACCTTTGGGGGTCTCAAAAAACACAGTAGCCACGGGATACTCCCTAGTGTCCCCATGCACACAAATCACTGCCACCTTTTTATGCCCAGAGACCTTTGTAGTGACCATCTCCTCTCTTATCAAGGTTACCAAGCTACCTGAATCCAGCAACCCCACAATATTATTATTTCCATTAACAGTCATTTTGCACAAATGTTTCTCAGTGCCCGGGCTGGCCGTGCATACCACTGTCGCAAACAGCGACTGACGTCTATTGCTCAGAAAGTCACACTGCATAGGCTCATCCACCACTGGGCAATTAGCTGCAATATGTCCCTCTTGCCGGCAGCGGTAACAAATAATTTTTTTCACCGCTTCTTGCGGCCTTGGCCTTCCTGGCCGCTCTTGCCAGACATTGGGTAATACTCCCACCCTCTCACTCTCTCCACCCTCACCCCTTGTAGTCATCTTACCCGCCGCTGGGGATGGTCTGGTCTTAGGGTGGAAAGTCCGTGAGTCTCTGGAAGAGGAGGTCAGGTTCTCAGTAGCCAAGTATCTCTCCACTAGATCCACCAGCTTGTCTGCAGTTTCTGGGTCTCCATGGCTGACCCACTTTTGAATAGTATTAGGCAGAGACCTTAGGAACCGATCCATGACGACACGTTCCACAATTTTTGGGGCGGTCAAAGTCTCTGGCTGCAGCCACTTCCTGCTCAGGTGAATGAGATCATACATCTGTGACCTGGGAGGTTTCCCAAGCCGAAAAGTCCAATTATGTACCCGCTGAGCACGGACAGCGAGGGTAACACCCAACCGGGCCAAAATTTCCACTTTTAGCACATCATAGTTTTTGGCTTGGTCCGGCTCCAGGTCATAGTAAGCTTTTTGCGATTCTCCAGTTAATAATGGGGCCATCAATCCAGCCCACTGTTCTTTAGGCCACTTTTCCCTTTCAGCAGTCCTTTCAAAGGAGGTTAGAAACACCTCCGGATCATCCTCTCCAGTCATTTTTGGCAATAAACGGCCCACAGAAAATGATGGTGTTTTTACCAGAATCCAGAATCATCACCAGCCTCAGTCTGCTGCCTCTGCTGGAGCTGCTTCAAAACAGCCTCAATTTGTTTCTGGTGTTTCTGGTCCTGTTGCACCAGCAATTCCCTATGGCGGACCTCTGCTTGTTCCAAGGCCTTCTGCTGGGCTGCAATGCTCTGCTGGAAACTTGCATTTGCCTGCTGTTGATTGGCATTTGCCTGTTGTTGATTGGCATTTGCCAGAGCCAACTGTCTGATTATCTCCTCCATGCTGGCCTTTAGTTACCACAACTGCCCGCCGTCCTCCACCATATGTAACAAGGTTAGCTCGGCAGCGGGTGTGTGTGACCCCCTGGATGGGTGCACAACACAAAAAGATAGGCACAGCACAACAATAGTGGAGGTGAAAACAAACAGGTGCAATTTATTTACAATATTTACAGAAAAAATGATAAACAAAAAGAGACATCAAAATAAATCCTGGCCAACTTGGCTACTTACTGCAACAACAGCTTTACCCTAGCTACCCACTAGGTACAGCCTGCTGCTATACCTAGTTGCTAGTACTGGGAGGTTAGCCACACAGGCTTTGGTCTCTCTGCACACAGATAACAGGTCAGCTCCCCAGACAGTTCAGGCACAGATCTGGTTCCAGGGTGGAGCAACTCCCTAAGCACTCTGGGAAGCTTTATACAAGTGTTAATGAGCCCACTACCTTCAGCTGGGCTCATTATCTCAGTGCTGAAGGACTCAGCACTTCCCTCTAGTGGTACAAATCCCCATAAACCCTGAATCTCGGACAAATATATCGTCCATCCAGGACGCAACCAGGTGATTTCACCTGCCTACTGTCACAACATGTTGATCATATCCCCCTTAATCTCCTCTTCTCAAGACAGAATAAATTCAGTTCCTCTGATCTTTACTCATAGCTTATCTTCTCCATGCCTCTTATCAGTTTGGTTGCCCTTCTCTGGACTTCCTCCAGTTCCCTAATATCCTTTTTGTGAACTGTTGCCCAAAACTGAACAGCATATTCCAGATGAAATCTTACAAATGATTTGTACAGGGGCAAAATTATGTCTTTCTGAAGTCTATACCTCTCCTAATACAAGAAATGATTTTGCATGCTTTGGAAACTGCAGCTTGGCTTTGCATGCTAATATTTAGCCTATGAGGTACATGAACACCCAGATCCTTCTCCACCATTGATTCCCCCAGCTGTTCTCCCAAGGATGTATGTTGCATGCATATTCTTAGCCCCCAAGTGCATAACTTTACATGCATCAACATTAAACCTCATTGAGGTCGGCTTGTAAATTGGAGACATCCTGTAAGGACATTATTCTACTGCATAGCTTGGTCTCATCTGCATAGACTGAAATGGTACTTTTAATCTCAGATCCTATATCATTTACTGTATAAATACACATGAACTTTAACGGCATGGCATAGTTCGTAGGGTTCAATATTGAGTTGGCCCACCCTTTGCAGCTATAACAGCTTCAACTCTTCTAGGAAGGCTGTCCACAAGGTTTAGGAGTGTCTATGGGAATATTTGACCATTCTTCCAGAAGCGGATTTGTGAGGTCAGGCACTGATGTCTGACGAGAAGGCCCTGCTCGCAGTCTCAGCTGTAATTCATCCGAAAGGTGTTCTATCGGGTTGAGGTCAGGATTCTGTGCAGGCCAGTCAAGTTCCTTCAACCCAAACACACTTTATGGACCTTGCTTTGTGTACTGGTGCACAGTCATGTTGGAACAGGAAGGGGCGATCTTGATACTGTTCCCAAAAAGTTGGGAGCATGAAAATTGTCCAAAATGTCTTGATATGCCGACGCCTTAAGATTTCCCTTCACTGGAACTACAGAGCCCAACCCCTGCAAAACAATCCCACACCATAATCCCCTCTTCACCAAACTTTACACTTGGCACAATGCAGTCAGGCAAGTACCATTCTCCTGGCAACCGCCAAACCCAGACACGTCCATTGGATTGCTGGAAAGAGAAGCATGATTCATTACTCCAGAGGACACGTCTCCACTGCTCTAGAGTCCAGTGGCGGTGTGCTTTACACCACTGCATCCAACGCCTTGCATTCTACTTGGTGATGTAAGGCTTGGATGCAGCTGCTGTTGTGCTTTTTAAATATAGGCACCACATTGGCCTTACACCAATCCAGTGGTACTGTGCCAGTCAATAAGTTCCTAAAAAATAGAAATGATGACTTTGAAAAGACAGAGCTCAATTCTTTTAGAAACTAGTGTGTGTATGCCGTCTTATGTATTTGTTTAACTATAACACCTGTATCTGTAAGCACTGTTATATGTAAATATGTTCCACCTGGCTGTATATTATATCAGTTTAATATGCAAATGAAATCAAGGGCACATTGTGTCAGGGGTCCTGCTACTTAACAAGCGATTCTCTTTTCTTTCAGTGCTCAGAAACTGCTCAGCTGTCGGTTAAAGGATAAGTTCACCTTTTTGCAGGTAAAAAAAATGCATTTATTATTTTTGTCTGCACGAGCCTGTAAAACCATTGCACTAGCGATCAGATCGCTGGTGCCATGTAGGTCTCCTGCAGATCTGTCAGTATATCGGGATGTGCAAGCAAGCGGATATACTGACAGGATGAATGAATGAATGAACTATTATGGTGCTTCACAATGCTGTGGTAGTTCATTGAGGACTGCAAGCTGACAGCTGCTAAGGCTGTCAGGACTTGTAGTCTTTCATTTACAGATGACTGTAAATGTGTGAGGTGGCTGTGTGGGCGGAGCCCCACACAGCCACATTTTTAAAAAATTTGACAGCTAATAAGGGGGGAGAAGATCCCCCACTAGCTGTCAAAGCAAGGACCGGGGGCCGGTCTGATCGTAACATGTTACAAACCATAAATATGGGAGTAACATGTAACAGTTCCAAAAGGTGAACTTATTCCTTCATTACTCATGTCCACAGTGACTCACCTAGATACCCATTACCTGCCTATTTTAGCAGCTTAGCTCATTTCCTCTTTGCCCTTGCATGGTCTATGATCTCCAGTGTGTTCCCGTGATTACTTCTCTCACAATTCCTGTTCCTGATTTTTGGCTCCTGACTACGCTGACTTCTGTTATCTTACCCTGGCTCCTCTGACTATCTGCTCTGGCATCCAAACCCTGGCTTCTGTTTTGACTATGTTCCTGGACTGTGTTATATTTGCTATTTGCTATTGTATTAAAGGTGTAATTTTAACTGCACTTTCTGTCTCCGCCTGGTTCATGGTTCCTGACACATTGGACCAATGTAAATATTTATTTGTTATATCTGTGAGAACCCTGTGGAAGGTGGAAATCACTGTAGTAGGCACCACTACTACAGTGATTTCCACTAGCTTCTGGGCTCTGTGCCAAGCATCTGCCTGTCTGCATTGTGAACACAGGAGGTCACTCACTTGGCACAGCCACCAATCAAGGAACCCTTTTCATTTTCTCAATGAATGCAAAGCATTCTCTGATTGGATGGTGATGTCATAACCTTCACCTGATCCAATGAGAGAACACTTTGCATTCACTGAGAAAATGCAAAGTGTTTATTTGAACGACACCCATGCTGAGTGAGAAGTCGGTGTTCAGTAGGAAGCAGACTGCTAGAATGCAGTTCAATCATACACCTGACTACCTTAACAAATGATAACGTAAGCCTGATTAATTGAGATCAAACACAACTAATACAAAATATTTTTAATCCATTTTTTGAAGGGGGAGTCGATACTTAGTTTTGACAGGTACCCGCTCCCATTACTACTCAGATCGCCTGGGCAATCCAAGTTGAAGTTCTTCTCCCCCCACTCCCTGCCCCTCCCACAGCCTTCTGGGACCTGTCACTGGTCCCAGAAGGCTGCAGGACCATTCACAAAGTACACGTGGCTCATGCAAGCGCAAGGAGTCATAGCCGGCTGCCCACAGTTAACATACCAGCGCCAGGGACCTGAAGACTGATGAAGAAACCGGCCGGGTGAGGACAGCGCTGGATCCTGGGACAGGTGAATGTCTGTTTATTAAAAGTCAGCATCTACAGTTTTTGTAGCTGCCGACTTTTAATTTTGAAAGAAGAACCACTTTAAAGAGTAAATAGTTTTTGATCATATTTATTTTATTGTGTACATTTATAAGTGTTAAAAACAGTTTGTAAAAATTGTATATATTAGTAACATATTACATTACTGTAAAAATTTAATTTTGTTTTACACAAACATTGATTGACCCTTATTGACTAACCACAAACATTTAAGACAGGAAAAAAACCCAAAAGCGCTATGGGCTGGGACAAGGATAGCACAGCAGCTAAAGATTGGCTTAAGGGTCAGAGTGACTGAAGAATCTCATAACTACAGTAAGTCATTTAACAAAGGATGAGTCGGCACGTATGATGACTTTAAAATGATAGCAAACCCTCACCTTGTAAAAAGAACCCATTCAGTTTTAAAACAGAAATGAAAAGTAAAACATTTATGTATAGATAATATAAATTATAAATACCTTTTTTCCGCACCTTTATAGGTGGACACATACCCTCTATACGTCAGCTGCATAATAGCTAGGAGAGGAGAAATAACAGCACTCTAATCCTACCAATGAAAGACTGAGCGGGGGGGGGGGGGGTTGTCAAGACAAGTCTGATAATTGGAGGAGAGCAGGCTGAGTTTCCAGCACAGCTAGAAGACTGACCATGGTGTGTTCTCTTGCATAGTGTGGTCAGTTTTTAATAGAGAAGCAGAGGGATTTGCTTTGGAACGGCAGGCTTTAACACAAAGGAAGCAATACAAAGAGAACAGGATTTCATTCTCATACATATTACATGGTACAGCAGGCACAATTAGGAATACAAAATGTTGGGTACATATACGATTTAACAGTAAACAAAGTTTGGTGGGAAAGAAATCACCAGGACAGGTTGTGTGGAGTCATACAAATCCTCTTCCTGAAGTACAATACAGGACACAGGTGATATTCTAGAATCAATTGGGTTACACAGCTGCCTTCATGAGATTGGATACTGCAAACAAAGCTGTAAGAGCTGAAAGCCCCCTCCCCCACTAGTAAGTCTCAGTATTACTAGGAAGCACACTAATCGGGGTGGGTGCAGAAAGATAACAAAGGGGTGCAACCAATGTCCTGTAATATACTCCAAGAAAAGGATTTCACAGGGTAAGGGGCAAAATCCTGTTTTTCCCTAATTGTTACACTACAGGACAAGATGTCATTCTGAAACAAATATGATGGCCAAAAGCAGTCCAACGTGAGGAGAATGAATGGCAAATGAATGGCAAACAGCTAATAGAAATCAAACAAAAGAACAAATAGAACCCTACAGCTTTTATTTTTACCACCTGAAGAACCTCTGACTGAATGCTGGAATCTGCCTGAAGCATGAATGTCTATCTTAATGATCATGTAAACTGAAGACCAGGTGGCAACTTTGTAAATCTGAGAAATTGAAGAATTGATGCTAAAAAACCCAGGATGCACACTAGCAGATCCACTTCAGGGAAGGAGACACAGTGAGTGGAACTGACAAAAAGAAGATGTAGCTTAGAGGTATTACCTGAACACGTGCATACCACAGCTAAATAATGGAGGGGAATCCTCCTTAGAGATGTTATGGCAAAGGACATACAAATGGTAAGTCAATATCCTGGTTAAGGTTGTAAAGAAAGAAACCCTCTTGGGAAGGGGTAAGGCCCGTAGCCTCAAATCAATCTTGTTCCTTGTGTAAGAAAACAAAAGGGTTAATATAGGTCAAGGCCACCAACCTCAGAAATTTGCCTTGCAGAAGTGATGGTGACTATGGAATGCGACTCTGTAACGGTAGACAGAGGAATATCATTAACTAATGCTAAAAAGATGACAGGACTAGGTCGAGATCCCGCAGATTCACTGGGGAATGTACAGGAGGAGCAATGTAACCAATATACCTTGTATAAATGCCTGTACTAAGGAGAGAGAGACAAGATGCCTTTGAAAAAAAAATAGGCTTGGATTTTACCCTTGATGGTACTCACACGGCAAAATACTGATCCAGACCAGACTGGAAAAAAGACAAGGTTCATTCCCACAGAGTACTTACTGGGCTGAAATTTTCTTGCCTTGCAGCAAGCAAAGCATGACTTCCAAAGTGCTGTGGTAGACCGTGCTAGAAGTTGATTTCATAGCCTTTAAAAGCATACTGTAGGAAAGACCAAATCTAATAGGCCCCCTGTCCCTTAGGATCTGGGTACAGTGGTGTTGCAATGGGGATGTGGACCGCACCGCAAGAGGGGTGACACCAGGGTTGTCAATCGTCAGTATAAAATATGGACGTGGGATGACTTTGGAAACTGTGCATGTGCAGTTCCACAGCTGTCTGAGCTTGGACATTTTCGGCCCAGGCACCGCCTGACTGAATGAGTCCTGACTTGGGAGACTGGATCTCTCCGCCCGCAACATCCCACCCACGACCATGCCACTGTGAGCAGTCACGGCCATACGGAGTCCCAGAGGCCCGACCCCCGCACCATCCAATCCATGGCTGCTGGAGACTCCATGTTTTATGGCAGGTAATTTTTCTCCTTCAAAATCCTCTTTACTACCTCATGCTAAACGTTAGTGTACTGCCATGGGTATCTACAAAAGGTGTTCCAATATGGCCACTCACGCCGGAATAGTGCCATCCTTGCGTACCAACTCGTGGCATCACGCTTAGCATGTGACTTTCTCAGAGTATTACCTGAGGAAAGCCACATGCTATAGCGTGACACAATGCGTCGGTACGCAAGGAGAGCACTTACTGGAGAACGCGCTATGGGGAAGGGATGTTCACTCGTCACTTCCGGCGTGGCTGGCCATATTGGGAACATAAAAAAAATAATGGGTAATACCCTGAGGAATTCACATGCTAAGCGTGACGCAACGCAATTTATAGAGATTTAAACAGGCTTATTTCAGCAAAGCTAAGACTGACACTGGTTTTTAACATGTGCAAAACAGATGATCAGTGTGTTTGTCAATTTCTGGTCTTGATATGAGGCTTCAAAAATATCATTATGCATTTTCAAATAATTTTTTTTTATTCTTTTTTTAGCTCAGATATTAAAAAAAGAAATATTGTACTAAATATACTTTATACAATACATGCTTTTTCTTTTTGTCCCCCTGGCATTAGAGATGGAAGATTGTTGGATTCAAAACACAGTGGAGTTTATGTATGTTAGGTTAGACTACACTTAACTAATAAAATACTGTATGTGCATGTTACCTTAGTAAGTCCTTATAGTTTCATCATCATCATCATCACACTCTTCAACTGGAAGCTGAGTGGAGAATACTTGAGAAAATGTTGTTTCCTCCAAACCAGAGGTTTCTCCTATATAAAAGAAAAAATGTGAGCCAATGTTAAGCATCTAATAAGATTATAATTATTTATTTAAAAGGATACATGTTGTTTGCCACAGGTAGTGACAAAGCTCAGAATGCGACTAGTGCCCAGCATCTTAGTAGCAGCAAAGTGAAGTATAAAAGCCACAAGTTTTTTGGCAATTTTATTTTCTCAAACACACAAATACAGTGGAAACACGCACTACTGCTTTGCGCGCAAACTAGATAGAACTACAGGATGCTCTGGGTTTTTTAAAATAAGTATGTTTAAAAAACAAGAAAATAAAATGAATACATTGAATTTCTTATAATCCCCGGCATAACTGGAAAAAATCGACTCTAAAAATGTATAGTCAAGACAAATTAACATAATTTGTGCCGAAAACGGTTTTGCATACCACTGGCTTGAAATCGTGATATGGTTTGGTATTTACAGTGAATATAAACTGATCATACGCCCAAAAAGACAAATACTGTCCTTATTTGGAAGCGGAAAAGTGAATCAATATACCAGCCCATTTATCAACATCGAGTTTTACATACCCTGGAATGTTTATGATAGCTCTTGGGTTACAGAACAGGATCGCAACTAAATGATACACCCCACAGGTTAAATTTATTAAGAAATGTGCAATTAAAAGGTTAAATAACCCTCACATCTGTGACTTTTTACATCACAGTCAGAATGTCTGTGTATAAATACGTAAGTTTGTCATCTCTCACGGTGTATGCCACGTGAGCAGGCTAGGATATACTGAGGCCGAAGGTGAGCAAGAAAAGAACTGTCCAACATGAATAGCGTAATCTAGGAAATGGAACTTAATTAAAAGATGGAAATTGGACATAAGATATCCAAAGCCTTGAATATGCCAGTCCAGTACTGTTCAACTTATTAAGAGTGAATGTTCAGGATTCTCTTGATTACCAAGCCAAGGTCAGGTAGACCAAGAAAGATGCAGCCACAATGCCAGGATGATTTGTGTGGGATACAAGAAAAAGCCCAGGTAACCTCAGGAGAAAATACCGGTGC
>CATNWA010002472.1:0-22364 GCA_951230385.1 Staurois parvus | reverse complement strand
CAAACACATACATCCCATAATAGTTTGGCTCCCCAAGCAAGACACGCAATAGAAACAAAGGGGATACTCAACCACTTGGAATTAAAAACATAGAACAAAACCCTCCCCACTCCCTCCATATATACATGTTACTACACAATATTAGGACAGATCACATTGTACCCCTAACAGGCACAGGGTAACTTACATATAAGAGGACTATGGGGAGCTGAGACAGGGTCTCCCCCACCCCTCCAAAGTTGAGCTGTGTTTCCATGGGCCCCCCACCCAAAGTGACTCCCGTCACACAGCCCATACACAACGAACTGCGATCAACTTCAGGAACAACATGTTCA
Source organism: Staurois parvus (assembly GCA_951230385.1). Lineage (NCBI taxonomy): Eukaryota > Metazoa > Chordata > Amphibia > Anura > Ranidae > Staurois > Staurois parvus. The sequence goes on along the minus strand of CATNWA010002472.1, from coordinate 22,029 downwards.
CTTGCTGCTTTCATTTCCCACTGTTTTCAGATGCCATTGTAAACCCAGATAATCAATGTTAATGTGTCAGTGGTCATAAATCTTGCGTAGCTTCACTAGGAGAACTAAGTTCATAAAGTATTCAGAAGAGACCATCTACCTGTGGGTATTGGTAAACGTTCAAGAGGTCAGCCAGATGAAGGTTTGGTAGGAAAAGGGTATCGCCCACAAAACCAGCGACTTCAGGGCTCCTTATAGCACAGTAGTTTGGAGAGTATTCTCTATAGCCGGAGAGGATCTTTATTCACGGAAATCTATCGCTTTCATAGGATGTCCACAAGTGTTAAACAAAGTGATAGCCCAGAGTCATGTTGGGAAGGAGAAGGGGATCCTTGTTAATCCCTCCTCAATCGCAAACAAAAATGCCAACAAGTCTGCATAATCCAGTATACCAAGTCTGCCAAGGATTGAGGAAAGAGAACATTTAATCCTTCGCAGGGACCTCAGACACATCAAGAATTGTCCGCCTGATATTTGTAATAGGCAGGGGCGGACTGACCATTTCGAAACCCGGGCACTGCCTGAAGCAATATGTTTATATGCTGTGTATGGCCTCTAGGGGTCTCACTACTTAGATACTGGGTAACAACTGTGTTATTCCCTCTCTTTGGTTGTAGTTCTTATGCAGACACATGTATAAATGGCAGCTAGGAGCATCTAATAAAATGTCTCCTGTTAACTACAGTGTGTGAGCACCTGAGCAGGATCCACTAACAGAACATGGTGGCAGCTGGGCACTGAACCTCGGAATAGCAAGTCTTCTGTCTACAAATACAGATTGTGTGACACTAGAACTGTGCAGAGAATCAGCAACTGTAAGTACAGAGTCCCTATCAGACTGCACTATGGAGAGTGGCCTGAAACCCCCTCAGAGACTGGATGTCACTTCTTCCAATCTCTCACAGACATGGAGACACTGGAAGGAAGAGTTTACTCTGTATGTGGACCTGACAGTGGCACCCAGAGATGAGCAGAGGGAAGTAAAGCTGTTTTATTACTTGATTGGGGAAAAAGGCAGAGAACTAGCCGAGACCCCGGCTCACAGACAGCATGGCACTGCCAGACATACTGCAAGCATTTGATAAGCATTGTGACCCCAAAAAGAATGAGACGGTGGAGAGATACAAGTTCTTCTCAAGGAATCAGGAGATTGGGGACAGTGTGGACAGATATGTGACAGAGCTGAGGAGACTGGCTGCAACCTGTGGATTTGGGGACATCAGGGACTCCCTTATCCGAGACAGGATAGTGTGTGGCATCAGAGACTCTCACCTCAGAGAAAGATTACTGAGGGAGGAAGAGCTGGCGCTGGAGAAATGTATACAAATCTGCAGGGCTGCTGAGCTGACTAAAGACAGGCTGAAGATGATGGAGGGCACCAGTGATGCCTCAGTACATGCAGTATCTGTGAAAGGCAGAGCAAGGTCCAGGCTCCCTGTGAGCTCAGTCCAGTGTAAATACTGTGGCAATAGACATGAAAGAGACAAAGAGAAATGTCCAGCGTATGGGAGTCCTGCAGGACTTGTGGCAAGATGAACCACTTTTCAGCTGTGTGCAGATTCAAAACCAGCAAACAGTACAGACAAGTCCACACAGTGACCCAGGACACAGACGAGGACAGCACAGAGGGCATCACATGGCTGCAGCTGCAGTCTGCAACAGAGAACGTCAATGTAGTCAAACAGCCAGTAGCCAATGATGCAAAGCAGCTCTTTGCCGTATTTATGGTGGATGAACAGCCCATAAGATTTCAGCTGGATTGTGGAGCAAGTTGCAATGTCATTCCATTTACTCTGCTTAACAAACAGGTTCCCATTGAGCCCACTGATAAGGTACTGGTCATGTACAACAAAAGTGTTCTGAAACCCATGGGAACATGCAAGCTAAAATTAAGAAATCCACGTAACAGAAAGAGCTACAGAGTGGAGTTTACTGTGTTGCAGGACGACGATCACATTCCTTTGCTGGGAGTTAAAGCAGTTCAGGCTATGGACTTAATAAAGGTGCAGTCCCATAACATCATGGCTCTGGAAGTTTCTGAGAATACTCAAAATCCGAAACAAAAGGCAGAATGCATTTTGGATTTTCACCACATAACAACAGAGTATGCTGATTTATTTGAAGGTGATGGGTGCCTGGAAGGTAAATACAAACTAGAAATTGATCACACAATACAGCCTACCAGACTGCCTACAAGAAGAGTACCTGTAGCCTTAATGCAACCGCTTAAAGAGGAACTGCAGGATCTGCACAGCAGAGGTATGATAGCACCAGTACAGGAAAGCACAGACTGGATCAGCAGTTTGGTGATAGTGAAAAAACCATCAGGCAAGTTAAGAATATGCATTGATCCTAAGCCACTGAACAAGGCCCTTAAAAGAAATCACTATCCAATGCCAACAATAGAAGATATTCTACCAGATCTATCAAAGGCTAAAATATTTTCGGTATGTGATGTGAAAAATGGGTTCTGGCACGTGGAACTGGATAAAGAATCAAGTTTATTAACAGCATTTTCTTCCCCATTTGGACGCTATAAGTGGCTTAGAATGCCAATGGGAGTAAGCCCGGCTCCAGAAGTGTTCCAACAAAAATTGATGCAAGCTTTGGAAGGACTGTCTTTAGTAAAAATAATAGCAGACGATATACTAATAGTTGGGGAAGGTGATGATCTAGCATCCGCAACAAAGGATCACGATAAAAAGATGATACAATTCTTAGACAGATGTAGAAAAAAACAAATCAAACTGAACCTGGAAAAATTCAAACTAAAAATGACAGAAGTGCCATATATTGGACATCTTCTTACCTCAAATGGTGTGTTAAAGACGATCCAGAGAAGGTGAGGGCGATACAGGACATGCCGACACCTACAGATATACGTGGAGTACAACGATTCCTGGGCATGGTGAATTATCTTTCCAAATTTTGCAAGCATTTATCAGACATGTGTGAGCCACTGAGACAGCTAACTCACAAAGACGTACTCTGGGAATGGACAGAAAGCCATGAAACTGCTTTTCAGTCAGTGAAAAATGCTATTGCAGACGCAGCAACGCTAAAATATTTTGATCCAGATCAAGCAGTGGTAGTACAATGTGATGCCTCAGAAACTGGCCTTGGAGCCACACTAATGCAGGATAAACAGCCAATCACATATGCAAGCAGAGCGTTAGCTCTAACAGAGCAAGGATACGCTCAAATCGAGAAGGAACTACTAGCGGTAGTATTTGGGTTAGAGACATTTCACCAGTACACCTACGGTCCACAAGTGGTGGTGCATTCAGATCACAAGCCTTTAGAAAGTATTACAAAGAAGCCACCACTGAATGCCCCAAAAAGACTGCAGCGTATGCTGTTAAGGCTTCAGAAATATGATTTGAACATTTGTTACTGTCCAGGAAAGGATTTACTGATTGCAGATGCCCTAAGCAGAGCTTACTTACCCATCACAAATGAAGAAGAAAAAGACATTGAAAGCATCAATATGTGTGAATATCTGTCTGTCTCAAAAGACAGACTGAAACAAATACAAACCGGCACAGCGGAAGATAAAACTCTACAGATCCTAACGACTGTCATCTTGAAGGGATGGCCAAAACACAAGCAGCATGCTCCAATGGAGGTTTCTCCATTTTTTCATATAAGAGATGAACTCTCTGTGCAGCATGGAATCATCTTTAAAGGAGAAAGGGCTGTCATACCAACATCCCTTAGAAGAGACATTATAGAAAGATTGCACTCGACTCACTTAGGTGTAGAAGGATGTCTACGTCGTGCACGAGAATATGTTTATTGGCCTGGAATGAATGACCACATAAAAAACTTTATAGCACAGTGTGAAATATGTGCATCGTGCAATGATAAGCAACCGAAAGAGACATTGCAACCACATACAATTCCAAACAGACCATGGTCAAAAGTAGGAAACAGATCTGTTCACGTGGAACGACAAGGAATATCTGGTAACTGTGGACTATTTTTCCAACTTCTGGGAGATAGACTACTTACAGGACACAAGGGCCAAAACAGTAATTAAAAAACTCAAGGCCCATTTTGCCAGATATGGCATTCCGGATATTGTGTTCTCTGACAACGCCGCTCAATTTACATCGGACGAATTCAAAAAATTCAGGGAGAGGTGGGAATTTGAGCACCAGACATCATCTCCTGGATATCCGCAGAGTAATGGTAAAGCCGAGTCAGCAGTAAAAAACAGCCAAAAGACTCATGCAAAAGGCAAAACAGGCAGGTACAGAGATATACCTGTCTATACTGGACCACAGAAACACACCCACACAAGGCCTAGACACCAGTCCAGCACAGCGGCTTATGAGTAGACGTACAAGGACTCTCCTACCAACTGCAGGTCAACTACTAAAGCCAAAGCTTGTGGGCAATGTTAAAGCCAAACTAACGAAGAATCAAGATAGGCAAGCTTTCTATTATAATAAATCTGCAAAAGATCTGCCTGTTCTCCAGAGCAATGACAATGTACGGATTCAGCCAATAGGGAAATATGACAAACACTGGAAAAAAGCGAAGGTTGTGCAGAAATTGGGACCACGATCCTATGAAATTATAACAGAGGAAGGAAGAAGATGGAGGAGAAATCGGAGACATCTGAGAAAAACACAAGAAGGAGATGATACAGGGCCCTGGGAACAGTATATGGACACTCAAAGCAATGAGACTATGAATACCAGCAACAAAGAAACAGGGACTGCTGAGGAGCATAGGGAGGTCTCTAGGCAGAGAGAGACAGTCCCAGAAAATAGACTGCCAGAATCAGAAGAACACCAAGATTTCTGTGAAGAAACCTCATATGTTACGAGAGCTGGCAGAACAATCAGAAAGCCGGCTCACCTCAAGGATTATATCTAACTTATAGCTATGTTCTACTTCACCATGTTGTGTTTGTTATATTTCATTGTTCTTTTATTTAAAAGAGAAAGGATGTAGCAATATGTTATATGCTGTGTATGGCCTCTAGGGGTCTCACTACTTAGATACGGTACAACTGTGTTATTCCCTCTCTTTGGTTGTAGTTCTTATGCAGACACATGTATAATGGCAGCTAGGAGCATCTAATAAAATGTCTCCTGTTAACTACAGTGTGTGAGCACCTGAGCAGGATCCACTAACAGAACACTGCCCGAGGGCCCGGGGTCAGTAGGGGGCCCCATGAGATGCCCCTGGTACCTTTTTCATAGGCTTTTTTGAGTTTGGGCAAGGACACAGGGGCCCCATGATCCCCTATTGCCCGGGGGCCCCATGAGTTGTCAGTCCGCCCCTGGTAATAGGATTCAAAATTCTAAATACCTTCTGCAAACCATCTGCTTCTGTCGCTAAACGTACTGTTCACATTTAATTGGAAACATTGTCACATTCCTTTATATGAAGCTGAATTCCAGGCAAACAAATGCACAGTTGAAACATTCCTATAGAAGTCCTTTGACCTGCCAAAGTATTTGCATTGCTGTCCATCCAGTCCTGAAATGTACACATCTCTGCCATATAACACAGCCGAGCTTCAGACCTGACTTTTCTCTACTTATGGTAAAGTGTTCCTGAACCCCCAACAGTACAATCAGTCTGTAGATGCAGTAAAGCGTGCTTGTTATACTCACTGTCAGGGTGGCGGACTGACAACTCATGGGGCCCCCGGGCAATAAGGGATCATGGGGCTCCTGTGTCTTCACCAACACCCAAAAAAGCCTATGAAAAAGCCAACGAAAGGTACCAGGGGCATCTCATGGGGCCCCCTACTGACCCTGGGCCCTCGGGCAGTGCCCGAGTGTTCGAATGGTCAGTCCGCCCCTGCTCACTGTGGAACCTAATCCTCTGAATTGTATAAAAAGGCTGTTTATACTTGTCTTCTCTGATCATCCCCTTCTTCTACTACTGTCCCCAATCCATCTGATGATAGTACAGAGCTCTAGGAGTCACTCTGCACATGATCGGTTTGGTGTGTATTGCTAGAGAGATTTTTTTTTCTTTGGAATGATGCATGTGATCAGCACTGGGCCAATTAGCACTGTCCAGGCAGAGGGTTAGGGGGTTATGCAGCCTCAAAAGACAATCAGAGAGAATGAAAACTCTTCCTACAAGTTTAACTTGTGCTCATCTGGAAACTGATAGAAGTCACAAGACTGCTATGTACTGCTGAAAAGGCATTTAGCCGTTTATATTTACTAAAATAATTGAATTTCTATGTTTTCTGTACTGTGGGAGAGCAGATATAGTGAATGCGGGGTCCGGGGAGAGCGGATATAGTGAATGCGGGGTCCGGGGAGAGCGGATATAGTGAATGCGGGGTCCGGGGGAGAGCGGATATAGTGAATGCGGGGTCCGGGGAGAGCGGATATAGTGAATGCGGGGTCCGGGGAGAGCGGATATAGTGAATGCGGGGTCCGGGGAGAGCGGATATAGTGAATGTGGGGTCCGGGGAGAGCGGATATAGGGAATGCGGGGTCTGGGGAGAGCGGATATAGTGAATGCAGGGTCCAGGAAGTCCGGATACAGTGAATGCATGGTCTGGTGAGAGCGGATATAGTGAATGCGGGTCCAGGGAGTTTGGATATAGTGAATGCGGGGTCCGGGGAGAGCGGATATAGTGAATGCGGGGTCCGGGGAGAGCGAATATAGTGAATGCAGGATCCGAGGAGAGCGGATATAGTGAATGTGGGGTCCAGGGAGACCGGATATAGTGAATGCAGGGTCCGGGGAGAGCGGATATAGTGAATGCGGGGTCCGGGGAGAGCGAATATAGTGAATGCAGGATCCGAGGAGAGCGGATATAGTGAATGTGGGGTCCAGGGAGACCGGATATAGTGAATGCTGGGTCCGGGGAGAGCGGATATAGTGAATGCAGGGTCCGGGGAGAGCGGATATAGTGAATGCGGGGTCCGGGGAGAGCGGATATAGTGAATGCGGGGTCCGGGGAGACTGGACATAGTGAATGCCGGGTCCGGGCAGAGCGGATATAGTGAATGCAGGGTCCGGGGAGAGCGGCTATAGTGAATGCGAGGTCCAGGGAGAGCGGATATTGTGAATGCGGGGTCCGGGGAGAGCGGATATAGTGAATGCGGGGTCCGGGGAGAGTGGATATAGTGAATGCGGGGTCCAGGGAGAGCGGATATTGTGAATGCGGGGTCCGGGGAGAGCGGATATAGTGAATGCGGGGTCCGGGGAGAGCAGATATAGTGAATGCAGGGTCCGGGGAGAGCGGATATAGTGAATGCGGGGTTCGGGTAGAGCGGATATAGTGAATGCAGGGTCCGGGGAGAGCGGATATAGTGAATGCGGGGTCCGGGGAGAGCGGATACAGTGAATGCATGGTCTGGTGAGAGCGGATATAGTGAATGCGGGTCCAGGGAGTTTGGATATAGTGAATGCAGGGTCCGGGGAGAGCGGATATAGTGAATGCGGGGTCCGGGGAGAGCGAATATAGTGAATGCAGGATCCGAGGAGAGCGGATATAGTGAATGTGGGGTCCAGGGAGACCGGATATAGTGAATGCAGGGTCCGGGGAGAGCGGATATAGTGAATGCGGGGTCCGGGGAGAGCGAATATAGTGAATGCAGGATCCGAGGAGAGCGGATATAGTGAATGTGGGGTCCAGGGAGACCGGATATAGTGAATGCTGGGTCCGGGGAGAGCGGATATAGTGAATGCAGGGTCCGGGGAGCGGATATAGTGAATGCGGGGTCCGGGGAGAGAGCGGATATAGTGAATGCGGGGTCCGGGGAGACTGGACATAGTGAATGCCGGGTCCGGGCAGAGCGGATATAGTGAATGCAGGGTCCGGGGAGAGCGGCTATAGTGAATGCGAGGTCCAGGGAGAGCGGATATTGTGAATGCGGGGTCCGGGGAGAGCGGATATAGTGAATGCGGGGTCCGGGGAGAGTGGATATAGTGAATGCGGGGTCCAGGGAGAGCGGATATTGTGAATGCGGGGTCCGGGGAGAGCGGATATAGTGAATGCGGGGTCCGGGGAGAGCAGATATAGTGAATGCAGGGTCCGGGGAGAGCGGATATAGTGAATGCGGGGTTCGGGTAGAGCGGATATAGTGAATTCAGGGTCCGGGGAGAGCGGATATAGTGAATGCAGGGTCTGGGGAGAGCGGATATAGTGGACGCAGGGTCCAGGGAGAGTGGATTTAGTGAATGCCAGGTCCACCCAGAGCGCAGCCATGACCGTTGGTTTGCCTACTCTCAGTGGAAGCGAGAAGATGATAAATCAGTGTCCCAGCCAGAGGATCGGTCGGTTGGGATCCCCCCTGGCGGGTGGTGCAGAGTTTACTGGAAGGAGGAGGCGGCGGCTCCTGTGGCTCCATCTGGCACACTGTTGCTAGGCGGGGAGAAGGAGCAGGCAGCTCTCCCCTTCCCCTACCAGGGAGCTCACCATTACCCAGGGGCTGTTGCAGTGGCTGAGGATCAGACTTTTCTCTTTGGGAATACGGATTGGGGTGAGTCAATCCGGCCAGCCAGGCAAGTGGAGGGCAAGTGGAGGGGGATTCCTGGGAGCCCCACTGATCTCACCCTCCCTCCATCCCTGCCTGATTATTGGAGGGGAAGTCTGAAGGAGCAGGATGATGATCGGCCTTGGTCACAGATCGAAATGGTGACCATGCACAGCCCAGATCACTCCCTGGCAGTCAGATCAAAAAAGCCACTACAGTGAACAGAGATGGGGGTTCGAGAAGGTCTGAGCCTGGCTCACTCATTATCACTGACTATCCGCTCATCTGCTCATACTCTTCATGTCCATACCCAGCAAACATTTTTTCCGGATGAGTGCAGTCAATCCCTGCACACAGCAGCCCCAGCCTAGGTTTTTCCAGGGAGTTTAGGTTTCTCCAGAGAGTTTAGGCTTCTCCAGGGAGTTTAGGTTTCTCCAGAGAGTTTAGGTTTCTCCAGAGAGTTTAGGTTTCTCCAGGGAGTTTAGGCTTCTCCAGAGAGTTTAGGCTTCTCTCCAGAGAGTTTAGGCTTCTCCAGAGAGTTTAGGCTTCTCCAGAGAGTTTAGGTTTCTCCAGGGAGTTTAGGCTTCTCCAGAGAGTTTAGGTTTCTCCAGGGAGTTTAGGTTTCTCCAGAGAGTTTAGGTTTCTCCAGAGAGTTTAGGTTTCTCCAGGGAGTTTAGGCTTCTCCAGAGAGTTTAGGTTTCTCCAGGGAGTTTAGGTTTCTCCCAGAGAGTTTAGGTTTCTCCAGGGAGTTTAGGTTTCTCCAGGGAGTTTAGGTTTCTCCAGGGAGCCTCTCCTCTACCAAGCCAGGTTTCCTACCATGCGGGTTGGAGATGGTGTCGCTGTCTCAGTACCATTATGTACATTATTTCCACCTTTGAGAAGCCCCACTGGGTGTTTATGTGCTCCAATCACACAGCTTTAAAGCAAGGTTTCTAACCTTTCTAGTTGAGCCTTTGTTCACAATAGTTTGCAAGGAAGGTGACAGGTTTTTCAGCACAACGTGTTATTACAACATTCGTTTTTCTAAAGCTACCTGTACTGCAAGAAATGTAGCCTTTTTTTTGTTGTTCTAAAATTTTAAACAGTTTTATTCTTTATTTGGGGGGGTGGGGGGTGGGTGCAAGTAGCTTGTTTTGCCTAGGGTGAAATATAGTCTAGTACCGGGCCGATTGTGGGACATTTTGCAAAGTTCAGTGGGAAAGAGAAGTGTTCCCAAAGAAATAATTTCAGCTGTTGTGGGGTATCCCACGCTCCCTTCAACCCAGAGTTCTACTTTATAATAAAGCACCAAAAATACACCCCTAGACTGTTCTATTTGAGCCAATGGAGATGGAGGAAATGCTGCGTGCCTGGGTGTGCGTGCGCTAATCGCAGGGGAAGGAATCAGTTCACCAGTGGCTCTTTCAGGGATACACTACAGGATATTGGAAGAGACTGATACCACTGATCAAAACAAAGTGCTTTGTGTAACTGCATTTAAAATTAGACTTAAAGTGGAGCTCCACCCAAAAGGGGAAGTTCAGCTTTAAGCCTTTGTCCACCGCTCCCCATTTAGAATTGGTACCTTTGGGGAGCGGGTACCCGAATTTGACAGGTACTCGCTCCCACTTACGATTGCCTAGGCGATTGGAAGTGGAAGTTGTCCCCCCCCCCTCCCTCCCCGTAGTCTTCTGGGATACGGGACAGGTCCCAGAAGACTACGGGGCCATTCACAAAGCACAGCACTTCTCACGCATGCGCAGTGGGTGACTGGCTGTGAAGCCGCAAGCTTTCACAGCCGGGTGCCCACACTGAAGATGCTGGCGACAGGGAGAGAAGACAGGCGGTGAAACCAGCCATGGTGAAGACACTGCTGGACTGAGGGACAGGTAAGTGGCTGTATTTTAACCTCTTCATGCCAGCCGCACACAAATGTGCGGCCTCCTGGCGTCTGGGCCTACATTTGTGTGCAATTAAGAAAAACATATGTGCTGAGAGCGCGTGCCTTGCACGCTCCCAGCCCACATGTCTGGTACTCACACGGAAAGGTCCCGATCTCTTTTGATCAGGACCTTTCCAATCATGTGACCGCCGTGATGGCAAATCAGGTCACATACCCCTAAAACCATGCCCTGTCTCCTGGCTTCTGAAATCCTTAAAGGGCCGGTGCCAAGGGGTTAAAAGTCAGCAGCTACAGTTTTTTTTTCAGGTGGAACATTCCGCTTTAAGGACCAGTTCACTCCACAATTTCAGTATTCTGGATGCATTTATGCATGCTTTTGGTGCATTTCAGTGCATTTTTTTGCTCAAATTTTTTTCTTCATCACAATTGAGGACATGTTTTTAAAGTATTTTGCTGCAATTCCAATGTTTCCATGCAGAAAAAAAATACAATGTTCTACTTTTGTTGACTGAACTGGAACACGCTGCACTAGTGTGAACTAGGGCCATTGGAATACATGGAAAAAACTGTGCATGCCTTTTTGATGCAGATTAGAAATGCACTGGACTGCATCTGGAACCGGCCCTTAGAATCATTCAACGCATACAAATGTGTATGTGTTAAACTCATAGTTGAGAATGAGCAAATATGTCTTGGCTGATGAGGGAAGTCCAAGTAGGCCCGGAGCAAAAAAAAAAAATTAAGCGCAGGGATGACATGACTGGGGGGAATAGAGGGACAAAATATAGGGTAGGATAGGGTAGGAAGTTTTAGGAGTATGACTTACCTGATTGGATTGGGATTTTGGGGAGGGTTCACAGGTAGGAAAAGAAGTTTCCCATTTCAGGAAGTCCAGTGGGGGGAAGTTGGAAGAAGAAGCTTCCCACCCTCCCTCCCCTTCGTGCTTTGGTTTGGATTGTCACATTGGCCTTGGTGGTGGTTAGTCTTTGGAGGAGGAAAGAATTCTGTATGGAGACAGATTTGGGACCAATCAGTGGTATGGGGACCTCGGTACATTCTGGTTACCAAGGGGTTAACTTGGAATAGGTCAAATGGTGGTCACTGCGGATAAGTAGGGTTATCCCCGAGCCAGTGGGTTGTGGCTGGGGATAAGTAGTGTCATGGAGCTGGCCCTTCCTCCCCCATCATCTAGGCTTGCTGCCTGCCACCCCCCACCCCTCAGCAGCCCCTCACTCTTCTGTCCCGTTTATGCTCACCCTGTGTCGCCTGAAGTCTGCCCCCCTGCTGAGGGAATCCACCGACAGGCCCCCACCCCCCTCCTTTCCCCCTCGTGCACATCTTCCCGGGCTCCATGCCGGACAGGGACAAAGGCCTTGTTCCCTGGGCGGGTTCAGAGACCTGGGGGATGGGGCCCGTTGCCATGGTAACTCAGAGGTCTCGGGTTACCACTGCAGCAGCAAGGCACCCAGCTCTGTTCTTAAGAGAGAGCAGGGCAACCCCCTTGTGTTCTCTTGGCTACGTGTTTGAGAGAAGACTGTGCTGCAGTGCCAGTTTCTCTCGGATGACCATCCCCCGGCCCCCTTCTCCTCTCTCTGGCTGACCTGACTGCCCGTCTGCTGCTGGATCCCTCTCCTGTGTGTGGTGAATTCTCTGAGGGCTGGACATCTTCCCTGCCTGGACTTAACCTCTTGTTCCCTGTGAGCCTGCGGGCTAGACACCTTCCCTGCCTGGATTTAACCTCTTGTTTCCTGTGAGCCTGTGGGCTGGACACCTTCTCTGCCTGGATTTAACTCTTTGTTGCCCGTGAGCCAAACAGATTTAACCCTTCCCTGCCTGGAGCTGCCTGTGTGAATTGACCCTGTGCTGCCTGTGTGGACTGTAGCCCTCTGTGTTCGGCTCTCCGCATCCAGTAAGTGGGCTAACCCCATGCTGCCCAAAAGACTGAGCCCAATTCTCCCCAGGAACCCAAATTCCCACAAAACCACCCCGCCCTTGCCTTACTGAAACCCTGTGGATTACCATACCCTCGTTGTTCCATGTTGCCTTCCAGAGAACTTTACTGTGTTGCTGTGTCTGGTGTGGATCTATGGACTTTAAGAACTGTTGTCTGTGTCCCAAAAACCTCCCCAATAAACGCCCACACGTCGGGTTCCGTGCAATCCATCTCTGTGTGCTCTCTGGTTTTCTTGACAAGTAGGATTGTCTCTGAGCCGGTGGGTTGCGGCTGGGGATAAGTAGGATTGTCTCCAAGTTGGTGGGTTGTGGCTGGGGATAAGTAGGATTGTCCCCTAGCCGGTGGGTTGCAGTTGGGGATAAGTAGGATTGTCTCCAAGTTGGTGGGTTGTGGCTGGGGATAAGTAGGATTGTCCCCGAGGCGGTGGGTTGTGGCTGGGGATAAGTAGGATTGTCCCCAAGCCAGTGGGTTGAGGCTGGGGATAAGTAGGATTGTCCCCGAGGCGGTGGGTTGCGGCTGGGGATAAGTAGGATTGTCCCCGAGCCGGTGGGTTGTGGCTGGGGATAAGTTGGATTGTCCCCGAGGCGGTGGGTTGCAGCTGGGGATAAGTAGGATTGTCCCCGAGGCGGTGGGTTGTGGCTGGGGATAAGTAGGATTGTCCCCGAGCCAGTGGGTTGCGGCTGGGGATAAGTAGGATTGTCCCCGAGCCGGTGGGTTGCGGCTGGGGATAAGTAGGATTGTCCCCGAGGTGGTGGGATGCAGCTGGGGATAAGTAGGATTGTTTCCAAGCTGGTGGGTTGCAGCTGGGGATAAGTAGGATTGTTTCCAAGCCGATGGGTTGCAGCTGGGGGCCTAAGTTGAAGGAATGTTTTCTGCAAAAGGTAAGTTGGGTTTATGGCCCTCAAATGACCACCATGTTTTTCCTCTGCTTCTAATTTTTGGAATGTTATGTTATTTATGTTGAAATAATTTATTGGTTAATAAAAGGCTGCTATGGTCATTTTCACTCCAAAAACTTGGTTTGTGTATTTTGTATATCTGGGCCAGTGCAGGGTGTTGGACGATGGAGGGTATGGGATGGTGGAGGGTATGGGACGGTGGAGGGTGTGGGACGGTGGAGGGTATGGGACGGTGGAGGGTATGGGACGGTGGAGGGTATGGGATGGTGGAGGGTATGGGACGGTGGAGAGTATGGGACGATGGAGGGTATGGGATGGTGGAGGGAATGGGACGGTGGAGGGTATGGGATGGTGGAGGGTATGGGATGGTGGAGGGTATTGGTCGGTGGAGGGTGTGGGTCGGTGGAGGGTGTGGGATGGTGGAGGGTATGGGACGGTGGAGAGTGTGGGACGATGGAGGGTATGGGACGGTGGAGGGTGTGGGACGGTGGAGGGTGTGGGACGGTGGAGGGTGTGGGACGGTGGAGGGAATGGGACGGTGGAGGGTATGGGACGGTGGAGGGTATGGGACGGTGGAGGGTATTGGTCGGTGGAGGGTGTGGGTCGGTGGAGGGTGTGGGATGGTGGAGGGTGTGGGGACGGTGGAGAGTGTGGGACGATGGAGGGTATGGGACGGTGGAGGGTGTGGGACGGTGGAGGGTGTGGGACGGTGGAGGGTGTGGGTCGGTGGAGGGTGTGGGTCGGTGGAGGGTGTGGGACGGTGGAGGGTGTGGGACGGTGGAGGGTGTGGGACGGTGGAGGGTGTGGGACGGTGGAGGGTGTGGGTCGGTGGAGGGTGTGGGTCGGTGGAGGGTGTGGGACGGTGGAGGGTGTGGGACGGTGGAGGGTGTGGGACGGTGGAGGGAATGGGACGGTGGAGGGAGTGGGACGGTGGAGGGAGTGGGACGGTGGAGGGTGTGGGACGGTGGAGGGTGTGGGACGGTGGAGGGTGTGGGACGGTGGAGGGAGTGGGACGGTGGAGGGTGTGGGTCGGTGGAGGGTGTGGGACGGTGGAGGGTGTGGGACGGTGGAGAGTGTGGGACGGTGGAGGGTGTGGGACGGTGGAGGGAGTGGGACGGTGGAGGGAGTGGGACGGTGGAGGGTGTGGGACGGTGGAGGGTGTGGGACGGTGGAGGTGTGGGACGGTGGAGGGTGTGGGACGGTGGAGGAGTGGGACGGTGGAGGGTGTGGGACGGTGGAGGGTGTGGGACGGTGGAGGGTGTGGGTCGGTGGAGGGTGTGGGTCGGTGGAGGGTGTGGGTCGGTGGAGGGTATGGGACGGTGAAGAGTGTGGGACGATGGAGGGTGTGGGACGGTGGAGGGAGTGGGACGGTGGAGGGTGTGGGACGGTGGAGGGTGTGGGACGGTGGAGGGTGTGGGACGGTGGAGGGAGTGGGACGGTGGAGGGTGTGGGGACGGTGGAGGGTGTGGGACGGTGGAGGGTGTGGGACGTGGAGGGTGTGGGTCGGTGGAGGGTATGGGACGGTGGAGGGTATAAGACGGTGGAGGGTGTGGGACGGTGGAGGGTGTGGGACGGTGGAGGGTGTGGGACGGTGGAGGGTGTGGGTCGGTGGAGGGTGTGGGTCGGTGGAGGGTGTGGGACGGTGGAGGGTGTGGGACGGTGGAGGGTGTGGGACGGTGGAGGGTGTGGGACGGTGGAGGGTGTGGGACGGTGGAGGGAGTGGGACGGTGGAGGGAGTGGGACGGTGGAGGGTGTGGGACGGTGGAGGGTGTGGGACGGTGGAGGGTGTGGGACGGTGGAGGGAGTGGGACGGTGGAGGGTGTGGGACGGTGGAGGGTGTGGGACGGTGGAGGGTGTGGGTCGGTGGAGGGTGTGGGTCGGTGGAGGGTGTGGGTCGGTGGAGGGTATGGGACGGTGAAGAGTGTGGGACGATGGAGGGTGTGGGACGGTGGAGGGAGTGGGACGGTGGAGGGTGTGGAACGGTGGAGGGTGTGGGACGGTGGAGGGAGTGGGACGGTGGAGGGTGTGGGACGGTGGAGGGTGTGGGACGGTGGAGGGTGTGGACGTGGAGGGTGTGGGTCGGTGGAGGGTGTGGGACGGTGGAGGGTATGGGACGGTGGAGGGTATAAGACGGTGGAGGGTGTGGGACGGTGGAGGGTGTGGGACGGTGGAGGGTATGGGACGGTGGAGGGTATGGGACGGTGGAGGGTGTGGGACGGTGGAGGGTGTGGGACGGTGGAGGGAGTGGGACGGTGGAGGGTGTGGGACGGTGGAGGGTATAAGACGGTGGAGGGTGTGGGACGGTGGAGGGTGTGGGACGGTGGAGGGTATGGGACGGTGGAGGGTATGGGACGGTGGAGGGTGTGGGACGGTGGAGGGTGTGGGACGGTGGAGGGAGTGGGACGGTGGAGGGTGTGGGACGGTGGAGGGTGTGGGACGGTGGAGGGTGTGGGACGGTGGACGGTGTGGGACGGTGGAGGGTGTCGGACGGTGGAGGGTATGGGACGGTGGAAGGTATGGGATGGTGGAGGGTGTGGCCTAGTAGGCTTGGTTAGGTTGGAAGGTGTATATTCTACCCTTGTCATGACATTTGGAACGTAAATCTAAACCTCATTAAAGTCAACGGGGGCAGATATTTATTATCAACTCTGGAAATTTTAAAGAATAAAAGGGATTGTCAAAAAAAAGGGCTTGGGAGCTGGTCACTGCCCGGGGGGGCATGCAAAAAAAGATGCCAATGTAAAAGAAATCCTGTACAGCAAAGAGAGGGTCCCCCTTTGCAAAGCCCACTTTGAGGGCAGCATAAGAAAAACACTGATCCTTTTAATTGCATGCTTGGAAGATGCCATTAGGCTGCAGGTGGTGGTGCGGAACAGTATGATTGTCACACACATTGCCAGCAGCATAGTATTCTGGCATCACATTTTGGAGATGGTGTAATTGATCTTTTAAATTTTACCTCTAGCTTGGCTTAAAGTGATTGTAAACCTCAGACATGAAATATGAACAAAGCACATCCCTCTGTTATGTTTACTTGTCTCAATCCAGCACACTGAGTGCCATTTCTGTCTGCTGCCTCCTTCCTCTGTTATCAGCATGAGTCACTTCTGATGATTTTTCCTGACACCAAGAGAAAAATGGTGACAGGGGAGGGAGCTCCAGCTGATTGACAGCCTCAGCTCTGTTCCCCTGTGCTGTGTGAAGGGGCGGGGAGGGGTTGTCATTTCCCTCCAATCAGCTCTCAGACCCGCTCCTTGCTGATGTAACTTCAGTTCTCCACCCCCTGCTTTTCAAAGCTGAGAGAGCCTGTGTAAATTCTGCACTCTGGATGGATGTTGGTGTAGCACTACCTCTGTAGGAGTTGCTGAAGATTTGGGTCCTCCTATAGTCCTGCACAGCCAGGCAACACGCATTTTCCATAGAGTCTGTAAACAGTCCTTGAGCTTGGTTTTATGTTTTATTAGGGGTATTGAACTCGGTGTATGGGATGTCCAAGGAACAGTGAACCAAGGTCGTAATGGTGTAATGGGTGTGTGCTGGTGCCTGAAGTGCTTACACCAATGTAGGGCACACACAGGCTGAACTCCCCCTTCCTGATCTCTCCATACAATGTCATCACATTTCTTCCCTGAAGACTTAATTATAGTGAATGATAGAGAGGATACAATTATTACTGGGGGGATAATAAGATTTTATTATAGAGGGGATACAATTATTACTGGGGGGATAATAACATTTTATTATAGAGGGGATACAATTATTACTGGGGGGGGTAATAACATTTTATTATAGGGGGATACAATTATTACTGGGGGGATAATAACATTTTATTATATAGAGGGGATACAATTATTACTGGGGGGGGGGGATAATAACATTTTATTATAGAGGGGATACAATTATTACTGGGGGGGATAATAACATTTTATTATAGAGGGGATACAATTATTACTGGGGGGGGATAATAACATTTTATTATAGGGGGGATACAATTATTACTGGGGGGATAATAACATTTTATTATAGAGGGGATACAATTATTACTGGGGGGATAATAACATTTTATTATAGGGGGATACAATTATTACTGGGGGGATAATAACATTTTATTATAGAGGGGATACAATTATTACTGGGGGGATATATAACATTTTATTATAGGGGGATACAATTATTACTGGGGGGATAATAACATTTTATTATAGAGGGATACAATTATTACTGGGGGGATAATAAAGATTTTATTATAGGGGGATACAATTATTACTGGGGGGATAATAACATTTTATTATAGGGGGATACAATTATTACTGGGGGGATAATAAGATTTTATTATAGAGGGGATACAAACAATTATTACTGGGGGGATAATAACATTTTATTATAGCAGGGATACAATGTCCCCCTGGGGGGATAATAACATTTTATTATAGAGGGGATACAATTATTACTGGGGGGTGCAACATTTTTTATAGAGGGGATACAAATTATTACTGGGGGGATAATAACATTTTATTAGCAATACAATTATTACTGGGGGGATAATAAGCATTTTATTATAGAGGGGATACAATTATTACTGGGGGGATAATAACATTTTATTATGGGGGATACAATTATTACTGGGGGGATAATAACATTTTATTATAGAGGGGATACAATTATTACTGGGGGGATAATAACATTTTATTATAGAGGGGATACAATTATTACTGGGGGGATAATAACATTTTATTATAGAGGGGATACAATTATTACTGGGGGATAATAACATTTTATTATAGAGGGGATACATTTATTACTGGGGGGATAATAACATTTTATTATAGAGGGGATACAATTATTACTGGGGGGATAATAACCATTTTATTATAGGGGAATAATTTTTACTGGGGGGATAATAATTTTATTATATTATTACTGGGGGGATAATAACATTTTATTATAGAGGGGATACAATTATTACTGGGGGGATAATAACATTTTATTATAGGGGGATACAATTATTACTGGGGGGATAATAACATTTTATTATAGAGGGGATACAATTATTACTGGGGGGATAATAACATTTTATTATAGAGGGGATACAATTATTACTGGGGGGATAATAACATTTTATTATAGAGGGGATACAATTATTACTGGGGGGATAATAACATTTTATTATAGAGGGATACAATTATTACTGGGGGGATAATAACATTTTATTATAGGGGGATACAATTATTACTGGGGGGATAATAACATTTTATTATAGAGGGGATACAATTATTACTGGGGGGATAATAACATTTTATTATAGAGGGGGATACAATTATTACTGGGGGGATAATAACATTTTATTATAGAGGGGATACAATTATTACTGGGGGGATAATAACATTTTATTATAGAGGGGATACAATTATTACTGGGGGGATAAATACACATTTTATTATAGGGGGGATACAATTATTACTGGGGGGATAATAACATTTTATTATAGGGGGATACAATTATTACTGGGGGGATAATAACATTTTATTATAGAGGGGATACAATTATTACTGGGGGGATAATAACATTTTATTATAGAGGGGATACAATTATTACTGGGGGGATAATAACATTTTATTATAGAGGGGATACAATTATTACTGGGGGGATAATAACATTTTATTATAGAGGGGATACAATTATTACTGGGGGGATAATAACATTTTATTATAGAGGGGATACAATTATTACTGGGGGGATAATAACATTTTATTATAGAGGGGATACAATTATTACTGGGGGGATAATAACATTTTATTATAGAGGGGATACAATTATTACTGGGGGGATAATAACATTTTTATAGAGGGGATACAATTATTACTGGGGGGATAATAACATTTTATTATAGAGGGGATACAATTATTACTGGGGGGATAATAACATTTTATTATAGAGGGGATACAATTATTACTGGGGGGATAATACTTTTATTATAGGGGGATACAATTATAAATAACATTTTATTATAGAGGGGGATACAATTATTACTGGGGGGATAATAACATTTTATTATAGAGGGGATACAATTATTACTGGGGGGATAATAACATTTTATTATAGAGGGATACAATTATTACTGGGGGGATAATAACATTTTATTATAGAGGGGATACAATTATTACTGGGGGGATAATAACATTTTATTATAGAGGGGATACAATTATTACTGGGGGGATAATAACATTTTATTATAGGGGGGATACAATTATTACTGGGGGGATAATAACATTTTATTATAGAGGGGATACAATTATTACTGGGGGGATAATAACATTTTATTATAGAGGGGATACAATTATTACTGGGGGGATAATAACATTTTATTATAGAGGGGGATACAATTATTACTGGGGGGATAATAACATTTTATTATAGAGGGGATACAATTATTACTGGGGGGATAATAAACATTTTTATTATAGGGGGGATACAATTATTACTGGGGGGAATAACATTTTATTAACAGGGGATTACAATTATGGGGGATATAACATTTTATTATAGAGGGATACAATTATTACTGGGGGGATAATAACATTTTATTATAGAGGGGATACAATTATTACTGGGGGGATAATAACATTTTATTATAGAGGGGATACAATTATTACTGGGGGGATAATAACATTTTATTATAGAGGGGATACAATTATTACTGGGGGGATAATAAGACATTTTATTATAGAGGGGATACAATTATTACTGGGGGGATAATAACATTTTATTATAGAGGGGATACAATTATTACTGGGGGGATAATAACATTTTATTATAGAGGGGATACAATTATTACTGGGGGGGATAATAACATTTTATTATAGAGGGGATACAATTATTACTGGGGGGATAATAACATTTTTTATTATAGGGGGATACAATTATTACTGGGGGGATAATAACATTTTATTATAGAGGGGATACAATTATTACTGGGGGGGATAATAAATTTTATTATTATAGAGGGGGGATATACAATTATTACTGGGGGGATAATAACATTTTATTATAGAGGGGATACAATTATTACTGGGGGGAACATAATAATTTTATTATAGAGGGGATACAATTATTACTGGGGGGATAATAACATTTTATTATAGAGGGGATACAATTATTACTGGGGGGATAATAACATTTTATTATAGAGGGGATACAATTATTACTGGGGGGATAATAACATTTTATTATAGAGGGGATAATTACTGGGGGGATAATAACATTTTATTATAGAGGGGATACAATTATTACTGGGGGGATAATAACATTTTATTATAGAGGGGATACAATTATTACTGGGGGGATAATAACATTTTATTATAGAGGGGATACAATTATTACTGGGGGGATAATAACATTTTATTATAGAGGGGATACAATTATTACTGGGGGGATAATAACATTTTATTATAGAGGGGATACAATTATTACTGGGGGGATAATAACATTTTATTATAGAGGGGATACAATTATTACTGGGGGGATAATAACATTTTATTATAGAGGGGATACAATTATTACTGGGGGGATAATAACATTTTATTATAGAGGGGATACAATTATTACTGGGGGGATAATAACATTTTATTATAGGGGGATACAATTATTATTTTTTAGTTATAGAGGGATACAATTATTACTGGGGGGATAATAACATTTTATTATAGAGGGGATACAATTATTACTGGGGGGATAATAACATTTTATTATAGAGGGGATACAATTATTACTGGGGGGATAATAACATTTTATTATAGAGGGGATACAATTATTACTGGGGGGATAATAACATTTTATTATAGGGGGATACAATTATTACTGGGGGGATAATAAACATTTTATTATAGAGGGGATACAATTATTACTGGGGGGATAATAACATTTTATTATAGAGGGGATACAATTATTACTGGGGGGATAATAACATTTTATTATAGAGGGGATACAATTATTACTGGGGGGATAATAACATTTTATTATAGAGGGGATACAATTATTACTGGGGGGATAATAACATTTTATTATAGGGGATACAATTATTACTGGGGGGAAATAACATTTTATTATAGGGGGGATACAATTATTACTGGGGGGATAATAACATTTTATTATAGAGGGGATACAATTATTACTGGGGGGATAATAACATTTTATTATATAGAGGGGATACAATTATACTGGGGATAACTTTTATTATAGGGGGATAATAAACATTTTATTATAGAGGGGATACAATTATTACTGGGGGGATAATAACATTTTATTATAGAGGGGATACAATTATTACTGGGGGGATAATAAGATTTTATTATAGAGGGGATACAATTATTACTGGGGGGATAATAACATTTTATTATAGAGGGGATACAATTATTACTGGGGGGATAATAACATTTTATTATAGAGGGGATACAATTATTACTGGGGGGATAATAACATTTTATTATAGAGGGGATACAATTATTACTGGGGGGATAATAACATTTTATTATAGAGGGGATACAATTATTACTGGGGGGATAATAACATTTTATTATAGAGGGGATACAATTATTACTGGGGGGATATAATAACATTTTATTATAGGGGGGATACAATTATTACTGGTTTATTATAGAGGGGATACAATTATTACTGGGGGGATAATAACATTTTATTATAGAGGGGATACAATTATTACTGGGGGGGATAATAACATTTTATTATAGGGGGATACAATTATTTCTGGGGGGATAATAACATTTTATTATA